>SJYA01002027.1:5470261-5546775 GCA_006410615.1 Neotragus moschatus
GGGACTCTCAAGAGTCTTCTCCAACACCACAGTTCAAAAGCATCGATTCTTCGGCACTCAGCCTTCCTCATAGTCCAACTCTCAGATCCATACATGACCAATGGAAAAACCGTAGCCTTGACTAGACGGACCTTAGTCGGCAAAGTAATATCTTTGCTTTTGAATATGCTATCTAGGTTGGTCATAACTTTTCTTCCAAGGAGTAAATGTCTTTTAATTTCATGGCTGCAATCACCACCTGCAGTGATTCTGGAGCCCCCCAAAAATAAAGTCTGACACTGTTTCCACTGTTTCCCCATCTATTTGCCATGAAGTGATGGGACCAGATGCCATGGTCTTCATTTTCTGAATCTTGAGGTTTAAGCCAACTTTTTCACTCTCCTCTTTCACTTTCATCAAGAGGCTTTTTAGTTCCTCTTCACTTTCTGCCATAAGGATGGTGTTATCTGCATAACTGAGGTTATTGATGTTTCTCCCGGCAATCTTGATTCCAGCTTGTGTTTCTTCCAGTCCAGCATTTCTTGTGATGTACTCTGCATAGAAGTTAAATAAACAGGGTGACAATATACATGAGTGTTCCAGTTGCTCCATATTCTCATCAGTTCTCAGTCTTGGTTTTTAAATCTTTGTGGTCAGATAGAAGTGTGTTAGAACCTTATTGGAGTTTAAAATTTTCATTTCCCTAATGAATGTTGAGTATTTTTTCATTCATTCCTTTGCCATCTTTTTAAAAATGCCCAAATCTTTCCCCATTTTTTGCTGGGTTGTTTCTTATTATTGTTTGTCAGAATTTTCAATATATTCTATATACAAGTCTTTTATAATAAATATACTTTGCAAATATTTCCCCCCAGTCTCTGGCTTGCTTATTCATTTCCTTTTCTTAACAATGTCTTTCAAAGAGCAGGAGTTTTTAATTTTGACAAAGTGCTGCTTACTTTGTTTCTTTCATAATTCATCATTCTATGTCATAACTGAGAAATCTTTCCCTTATCTTTGGTTACAAAGACATTTTCCTCTAGAACTTTCATATTGTTAGGTTTTATATGTGGGTATATGTTTCATTTTGAATTGACTTTTGCATATATAATGTTTGAAATGTATGGGTCATGGGACATAATTTTACACATGGATGTCCAATTTCAGAACAATCTGTTGAAAAACTATCGCTATTTAATTCCTTGTTCTTTTGTTTTTGAAGATTATGAACAGAGTTGCATGTATTTGTTATGTTTGCTACTGATTTTATTTTATCCCATTGGTTTACATGTTATCCTTCCATAGATACACACCCTTGATTACTGTAGGTTTATGTAAGTCTTGAATTCAATTTTTTAAAATTGTTTTCATGGCAGTTTCCTTTGCTTTCCTTTATAAATTTTAGCATTATCTTGAGGATTTCTATAAAAACACCGTGCTGGATTTTTGACGAGATTACACTGAATCTACAGATCAGTTTGAGAAGCGTTGACATTTTAAGAATGTTGAATCTTTCTGGCCATCTTTGATGCCAAATCATTTCTTCTACCTTGAATTATGAGACCAGCCTCCCAAATTATACTTTTCTTGTAAAATTTGGCCTCATGATTGGATCTCCACTAGATATTAGCTATTGGAAGACTATTCACAATGGCTTTAACCCTATAGGGCATAGAACTAGCTGCTATAGTATACTGAAATTATGGACCAAAGTGTTTACCCCTTTAATCAAGTTGTCCCAGTCATTCTAGTAAAGAGCAGCCTAGATCATCTGACAGCAAGCTGACTCCTAGATAAGCGAATATGCACACCTAAGAGCAGAATAACCAACTGTCTTGTCAACCACTCCAAATGTAGGAGTTATAAATTCTTATTTTATGCCATTGAAATCTTGTTTTGTTTATTACACAGGATCATTGTGGCAGTAGACAGTTGACACATCTGAATAATGCACAGGCTCATTAAACTCTTTACAAACAGCATCATGCAATAACTTACCAAGGTTGGGACATTAATCAAATGTAGCTAGTTTCGTGGGTTAATCATGAAACTTGCCTTTTCACCTTCATTCTCATTACCAAGTATTAAACAACAACAAAATATTATCACAAGAGAAACCCTGATAAGTCCTGATCACCACTTCCAACCCCCGAGTCAGGTAAAACTATGAGACTATGGAGAATTCACTTTGTCTTTATTTTTAATTACAAGGAGTTTATTATTATTTTAACCTTTTTAGTAAATGATTGAGCACCCTGACTGTGATGTGAAGGTGAATCTACAGGAACCAGTCAGAAGAAAGATAAGCATCCAAAAATGATTAATCAACTCTTTTTTTTTAAATCAAAGTTTGCTGAATTGTGTGTTTTATTTTTAATAGTTATTCTTTGAGGTAGGAATGCCACGGCATATAGATAAGAGCCGTAACATTTAAGACATGTTTATGAAGTTAAAACCACTAACTTGGCTGCAGTTGAAATGCATTCAGCTCCTTCCCACTGTGCGCGGAGTCTTCGCAAAGGCTGGGCTGGCAAGGGTTCCTGCTACTGCTGCCTCTTCCCCAGCTGGCACTGTGGGCTGTGAGACAAATGTAGGCATTTAACCCACATTAAAGTGCATTCAGAAGTACTAGAATTTGTGTTTATCCAGGCTTTGACATCAAACACATTTTTAATCAGTGGGGTGTGTTTAGATCAGAGGCACTTGACAACAGAGTGACCTTGTACAGCTTAAATTCCAGGGTCTTTTGGTAGTGCCAAAGAGAAGACAGACACCCCACGGTCGTGCTGCTGTCAACGGCAATATCCATGTAAGGGGAGCTGCCAGGGCTCTAGGAAAGAAACTTACCTCAGCCTATCCACCCTTGGGAAAGCTCAAGGTGGGCTAGGGTACTTGAGACTTGGGCCCCTAGAAGCTGTCTCATTTGATTTATTTTTTGTTCATTCACCCCTACTTGGTACCTTTGATGGCTTTGTTATTTACCCCAAAATTGCGTTGCCACTTTATAAATGAAATAGACTTTGAGAAAATCAAATTTGTTTTAAATTAAGCTCTTTGGGGGAAAAATAGGAAGTACTAGTTTCTGAAGCCAGTCTGGGCTATGCTTGTAATTCAAAGGAGGTAGGCAAAATGTCAGAGCTTGGGAAGTATTCTTAAAAGTAGGACATGTCTAGGTTGATAATATCTACTAGTGTGCTTACATGGAATGGATAAATCAAAGCACATTCAGTAAAAATGATAGGAAACAGATGGTGCAATGGAGTCATATACACTTGGGTTCAAATCTCTTCTTTACCCCAACCAGCTGTGGAAGGGAGTCTGTTTCCTCAAGTCTAAAATGGAGATAGAAAAATGGCAAATAACCTTATTTGCAGGGCAGCAATAGAGATGCAGACATAGACAACAGACTTCTGGACGTGATGAGTGGGGAAGAAAGGGTGGGACAAACTGAGAGTGTGGCATTGACATATATACACTATTGGGTGTAAGAGATGACGAAGCGGCAAAGAATCCGCCTGCCAATGCAAGCAGCCTCAAGGAGACGCAAGGCGACGCAAGAATCATGGGTTTGATTTCTGGGTGGGGAAGATCCCCTGGAGAAGGAAATGGCAACCCACTCCAGTATTCTTGCCTGGAAATTCCATGAACAGAGGAGCTCAGGGGGCTACAGTCCACAGCGTCACAAAGAGTCAGACATGACTGAGCAGCTGAGCACATAGACAATGTAAACTGGAATAGCTAACGGGATCCTACTGTGCAGCACGGGGATTTCAGCTCGGTGCTCTGTGATGACCCGAAGGAATGGGGCACGCAGCTGGGTGGGAGGGGGGCTCAAGAGAGGAGGATATATGCATGCATATAGCTGATTCATGTTGTTGTATAGCAGAAACTAACACAACATTATAAAGCAGTTATCCTCCAATTAAAAAATAAAAAATAAACTAAAAAAGGAAATGGGGATATAAAAGAACTTATTTCAAAGGGTTGTAATAAATTTTAAAAGTAATAGTATAAAGAGAGTGGTTGCTGCTAGCTGCAATTGGATAAGTGCTCAAAAAACTCAGTAAATGGTATTAACAGTTAGTATGGTTAGTATTTTGCCATTATTTCTAGTGAAAATGATTATCGTGCAATATTATATCAAAAATAACCAGACTACAAATTTAGATCTGCAGTATAATTGATGCTAAAAATAACAGGAAAAACGTTGGAAATACACCAAAATGTTATTGTATAAATTAGGATAGTGGGATGATCGGTGTTTTCCTTTCCTATTTTGTAATTTTTCTGCTATATCTTTATATTACATATGATTTAAAATACTTAAAAATAATAAGGATTATTTCACTAAGGCACAATATCACTTATGTATTATTCTTATAAGTATGAGCTTCCCTGGTGGCTCAGATAATAAACAACCTGCCTGCAATGCTGGATACCTGGGTTCAATCCCTGGATTGGGAAGATCCCCTGGAGAAGGGAATGGCAACCCACTCCAGTATTCTTGCCTGGAGGATCACATAAACAGAGGAGCCTGCTGAGCTACAGTCCATGGGATCACAAAGAGTTGGACACAGCTGAGCAACTAACACACACACACATGAAATAGTTTAACCTGACGTCAATCATGAAGAAACAAGTATACAAAATAGGACAATGGGATATTCTGGAAGACAAATTCCTTGAACTCTTCAGAAAAATATGTTATTAAAAAATAAAGGCAGGACAAATGAGAAACAAAATGTGTGAATCTTGACTGGATCCTGGATCCAATATGAAAATCAAGTTGGGAAAAAATGGGAAATTTAAATAAGGCTTGCATCAATTCATCTCAGTTCAGTTCAGTTCAGTTGCTCAGTCGTGTCCGACTCTTTGCGACTCCATGAATCGCAGNCGGTTCACATATTGCTGAAGCCTGGCTTGGAGAATTTTGAGAATTACTTTACTAGCGTGTGAGAAGAGTGCAATTGTGCGGTAGTTTGAGCATTTTTTGGCATTGCTTTTCTTTGGGATTGGAATGAAAACTGACTTTTTCCATAGTAAATTATATATGCTAATGTTTCTTGACTGTAATAAAGAAACTGTCTTTATGTTGTAGAATACACTTATTCCTAGGAAAGCCATGCAGAAGTATTTATGAGTGATGTTATAATATTGTATTTGCATATCTATGAATCTTTCTATGAGAGAAATAAAGCAAATACAAAATAAGTATATTATAATACTAGTATTTCAAAGCTACAAAAAAACATGGGGTCTTATCTAAGTTATATATAGAGAAATCAATAAGTTAAAGGTTGGGATGAACAAGATGAAACCCACACACAGACAAAATAGCCTAAATATCATTAACCAAGTTGTATATTTTTCCAAATATTAGCTTTAGAAAGTTCTACTGCCTGAAGTCTCCTGTCATTGAGAGAAATAGGATGAGGTTTTTAGACATTATATTATTATTGTATTAATAATATTAACTATGGCCTAAAAGTTTGTAAGTGATTTTATATCTGTTAAGTGCTTTGGGTCTCATAAGAAGTCAATTGGAAATGACCGTGTAGTCTTATGACATACTTTCACTGATTTATTTTACACAGATTTATTTCCTACTTCTACAAGTAATTCCCAGAGGACCAAAACAATGTCATTCAAATATATATGTATTTATATATATGTATCTATACTTACATATTTTATTCCCTGGTTGCCTGAAATGCTTAGCACTGAGTTCTGATTTTGGACACTTCTCTCTGTTGCTTATTTGTTCTTTCTTTTAAAAGAAATTTTATTGACATAAAATTAATTTATATCCTGTTAATTTCTGCCACGCAGCAAAATGATTCAGCTATACATATGTATTCTTTTTCATATTCTTCTCTATTATGGTTTATCACAGGATATTGAATATAGTTCCCTGTGCTGTAGAGTAGAACTTCATTTTCACTATTGCTTCTTTGAGCAGGTAATACAAAGATGCTAAGAGGAGGTCCAGCTCTAAGAAATGTGCACTCTCTTGGGAGACCAACCTGTACCTGAGCAATTAGGATGACTTGTTATGATGGAGATTAGCACAGAGTGCAAGAGGGGAATCGAGGGGAGGTGTCTAATCCGAGGGTAGGGACTGGAAAGGGACAAAGAGGGCTTCCCTGGTGGCTCAGATAAAGAATCTACCTGCAATGCACCCGGGTTCAATCCCTGAATTGGAAAGATTCCCTGGAGAAGGAAATGGCAACCCACTCCAGTATTCTCGCCTGGGAAATCCCATAGATAGAGGAGACTGGTGGGCTATAGTCCATGGGGTCCCAAAGAGTTGGACATGACTGAGCGACTAACACTTCCACTTCCAAGGGGACAAAGAACTGCAGTCTGAGGGCATGACCTCTTCCCTGGAGCTGAATGGACTCCTGAAAAAAATGGCTGCCGTTCCTGACTCAGGAAACACGGGTGGAGAAGCGCCCTCCCCTGATTACCTTGGTGTCCCAGTGAGGTGACCGTGTGCACAGGCAGCCAGCAGACTTGGAGTCCCCTAGATTTTCCTGTCAGCTCCCAAGGTCATTTGTGCAGACAGGATGGGAGTGCCAATATACATATCCCTAAGTAGTAATTAATGTCTTAGAAGGACCAACAAGGACAGGAAATTTCTTGAGCTACAAGAATAAGAAGAGAAGGATTGGGAAGACTTCCTCCCCACCCCTCACTCCCAACAGCTGGTATAGGGTGAAAAATTAGAAATGAAACCGCTGAAATATCCTTCCAGTTATCCCCCACCTCATAGCATTCCACAGGCGGAATGGCTGAAGAATTTCAAAGGATCAGTGTGGGCATTCCAAACAATTCAATGATTTTATCATTTCAGAGCAAAGTGCCCGTTTTGAATATGCTTATTATGAATTGTTTATAGAGCATTTCCAGCAATTATCCTTCAGTGGGCTTTCAGCTCTATGGCCTGAGTACACTGTAAACACTCCAGCATGTTTCTAACGTCGGTATCTGTATACTCCAGACTTCAAAGACCTGAACATTGCTAACCCGGGGCTGCTCTGTTCAGTTTCTTTATAAGATGCAAAATCATTCTAAGCCCACCCAGATTGAAAGAGCCACTTGGCAGAATTCTGATGTTTGAACCTTGTGAACAAAATAGTGATATATAGGGACAAGTATCCGTTTACCATAGGAATTCATAATAAGAATGAAAGTCACAATGATTGCTTATAATCTACATTTGTTTACAAATTTTATAATTCTCCAAAACCAACTGATATCACCTACAGATGCTGACCTATACTGTCTCCAGTGGATGACAAAAGCAGACACCAAAAAGCCTGTCCTGTACATGTGTCTAGGAAATGAAAACACACCATCTGATTTGCCAGCAAAAGAGGGCTTACCCTTCCCACTCTGGCTTGCACGCCAATGGTGTCTCCCATCCGAGGAAGGACCTGGTGCAGAATGGACTTAGGGAGGATTTGGAGTAAGGCAAAATTCATTAAACAGGTGCCCTTGACAGTGGAACTGCAAAATGCAGACAGGAAGAGTCTGTGGCAAATCTCTGAAATAGATGACAAAACCTTGAGTGGCTCTTTGTAAAATCATTTTGGTAAACAACAAAATCTTGGAGGGGAGTGGGTCAGTTAGGCAACTGATTTAAAATCATTTTGAAGATAGGGCTGGTGAGTAAGATTAACATAAGCATGGCAGAGGGCATATTCTAGGCCAGAAATGAAATGTACTGGGAGGTATGTGTGTGTATGCATGAGAGAGAGAGAGAATGAAACTGTGAAAGCATGACAAAATGGAAAGTGAGCCCCCTACACAACCCTATAATCCTGTCTTGACTCTAAATCCAATGCTGAAAAAAGGAGTGCTAAAAATACTTGGAGTAATAATGGTATCAGAAAAAAGATCTTAAATCTTCAAAGAGATAACTCAGAAGAATTACAGGCAGTGCTAGTTAGATGTGCAGGTTCTGGGCTATTTGTTTAAATAATGAATCTTCATATGTCTATTATAGATCTGTGGAAATAAACAAAGACTACCCAAAGAGGAACACACTGGCTATTTATTCAGCTTTTTACAGAGGGAGCCAGCCCTCATCACTAGCCTTTGGCAGAGATTCATAGGCAGGCAGAGGAGCTGGAAAGCTTTAGTGAAAAAAAAGAGAAGGTTTTGGGTATGCTGATTGGAGGTTGCTGGGGAACCTGGAGGTGGGCTTACTAGAAGCAGAACATATTACAGGATGTGTTTGGGGAGCATGTTAGATTTTTTCTGATTGGTTGTTATTTGTAAATGGATGACAAAACATAGGGAAGCTGACGGTCATTGACCAAGTTCTTCATTTTGAGCCAACTGTTGCAGTTGGTGGGTCAGAGTTCTTCTGGGCCTGTATGGGTTGCACGGTCCATTTGCATGTTCCCTTGGGCTGAGGCAGATCTCCAAAATCGGTTTGGGGGGCCTGGAGATGTCTGTTTTCCTTACATTCTTCCATTAGTCACCCATTTATGCTTGAAGCAGTGGGTGTCACCTTAAAAGCCTTTGGAAGATACACCGTGGTCTAGGAAATTTCAGCAGCTAGTCCTTCCACTCTGTTCATCTTGTGCTTGACCTCATAGCTGCCTGTTCTGGGCTAATCCTCTTGATTGCGCTGTCAGTCTCAGACTTGGAGCCTTGATTCTGACAGTGGAAGGTCAGAGGAAACATGGGGTAGATTCTTTCATCTCTCCATCTCCCATCTCCCATCTCCAACCAGGCTCAGACTAGCCCTCCAGAACCTCACCCACTGGATTTCCCAACTCATCCGTCCAGGAGGAACATCAGATAGGGATGTTTCATAAAGCGAAATGAAAACCCTCAGGCTATCCAGACTGTTACTTAAGATACAGTACATGATTGAAAAATCAGCTTTTAAAATATGAAGTCCACGGAGATAAAAACTGGGAGCCCACTTACAGAAAGCAAGAGAAGGAAATGAAGTGGAGTCTGGGGGACCCTTCAGGACCACCACAGCACTGCCTTTTGGCTGTGACCATCAGAAACATCAATCCCACGCTTGGTCTGTTTTCTCTAATGCCAGCAAACTCAAATCATAGAGCACTTGTAACTGTTTTTAAGTCATATGTAAACTTCCTAATCAAAAGCCAGTCTGCCGAACCCAGGAGGGGGGATTCCCAAGGCTGAGATGAGAAAAAGGAATGTGGTTCTTGAGGCTTCTCTGTTTGGGGCCCCAGCGGTCCTTTTCTCCACTCAGCTCTCGGATGTTACACTGCTTCCCTGTGAAGTTTCATATTGGTTTTTAAAATGGTTATCACTTACAAGCAAGTCCCCATGCTGTCTAGGGCCCAGCTACTCTCAAGACTTGTTGACATCTCATTCCCCATGATAAACTCTCCCACGGAGGATGGAAAGGTAATTTTGCTTTTTCCTTTCAAAAGGAATAAACAGAACAAAGGAGAAGAGGAAAGAGAAGACAGGACTGAGAGAGGCCTCTTTGCAGAGTGCTTAGTCATCAGAATGCCTCTGGCCAGATGACTCCATTAAAGGCCCCAAATTCCTAGTATTCTTGGGAGTCATTTTACAACTGAATTCTGTCTTCTCCTTCTTTGCAGAAACCTAGTCCCTGGATGGTTTTACAACTGATGGCAACATCAATCCATGCTCTAGTTTCTCCCAGTGACAGTTTACAGAGAAAATGGATGTACATGGGGCTTGTGAAGGTCTCTCCTCACCAGAGGCCTCTGCAGAGCCCAGACTGTGGATCTGCCATCCGAAGAAAGTGACAAGGAACAAAGGGGACTAGAAGAGACCACTGACATTAACTGCTTCTTTAAAAAAAAAATAAAAAGTAGAANAGTCCCTGGATGGTTTTACAACTGATGGCAACATCAATCCATGCTCTAGTTTCTCCCAGTGACAGTTTACAGAGAAAATGGATGTACATGGGGCTTGTGAAGGTCTCTCCTCACCAGAGGCCTCTGCAGAGCCCAGACTGTGGATCTGCCATCCGAGGAAAGTGACAAGGAACAAAGGGGACTAGAAGAGACCACTGACATTAACTGCTTCTTTAAAAAAAAAATAAAAAGTAGAATCTGAATCAAATTGTCTAGGAGTGGAAAGAGAAGTAGAAGTGAAAACAGGGCAAGCTAGGAAAATAAAGTTCTGCATAAAGCTGTTTTCACTGGGGCTTCCTAGGTAGTGCTAGTGGTAAAGAACCTGCATGGCAATGCAGGAGACAGAAGAGACTCGGGTTTGAGCCCTGTGTCGGGAAGATCCCCCGGAGTGGGCATGGCAACCCACTCGGGTATTCTTGCCCAGAGAATCCCATAGACAGAGGAGCCTGGTGGGCTACAGTCCACAAGGGTTGCAAAGAGCTGGACACGACTGAAGTGACTTAGCCTGCATGCATAACGTTGTTTTCATTAGTGAATATAACTCACGGGTAAGCTCCACTTGAAGGTCCAAGACTGCAGGCTGCCGCACACAGCAGTCTAGAGCTCTCTGGACAGTGATGCTGTGTGTTGCAGGCCTGGTCCTCAATGAGCGCTGAGGCCCTGGGTTTGGGGTCTGCGGGTGCAGTGAGGTGGGGTGGGGTGGAGTGGGAAGGCTCATGCAGGAGTACAAGCCTCCTTCTGGCACTGCTCTTGTCCCCTGAGGCTCCTGACACAGCAAAGGGACGGGGTAAAATAACTGAGTTTTAAAAATGCATCTATCTATATCACTAGTAAAAACTCTGTGGGTTAATAGATTTCTTTAGCTCTGCTCAGCTATCCACTTCCCAGGCATTTCTCACCTCCTACTTTTACCATCCACTGATGATTCATACTAGAACCAGTTGTTTCAATAGGGGCTGTAAAATGGTGATTCTTTAAAAAGGGTGATTCTGTCAGTCTTCCATCTAAATGGTAATCTTCTATAAAAACCGTTTTGTCCTTTCTAAAAAATTATTTTTAACATGTGTTTCCTTTGTGACTTTCAGGTCATCTTGGGCTATTTATATTTTTACCATTTGCTACGAGATAGTAAAATAAAATTTTGAACATTCTACACATTCAAGTCAATGTTTCTACCTACCCCTATCTCTTCACATCTTTTTTCTTTTTTTAAATCTAAGGCACAGTGCTGGGTGCTTTCATGGTGTTATAATTTAATATTCATTCATCAAATGCATATTTATTTAGTATTTACTATGTGTGTTGAAATGCAGCAGTGAACAGATAAAAACCCTGACCTCATAAGCTATATTCAGGAGGAGAAAAGCAGGTAACAAAAAATGAGTAAAATATATGTATGTTAAGCTGTGATAAGGGCTATGGAGAAAAATAAAGTAGGGAAGGAGAAAAGAAGCCAGGAAAGGAGAGTTTGAAATTGTGAATAGAATCGATAGGATCTCTGAGAAGAAGATATTTGAGTAAGACCCTAAGAGTTAAGGACCCAACTCATGCCAGCATCTGAGGACGAGCACTCCAGGCAGGAGAAACAGCATATACAAAGGCCCTGGGGCCAGCATGGGCCTAGCCTATGTAAGCAATGTTGAGAAGGCCAGGATGGCTAGGGGGGAGCTTGATAGGGAAAGAGATCAGAGAGGACGAAGGAGCAGAAGACACTGTGAGATCTTTCTTGTGGGACACTGTCAAGATTCTAGGTTTCACTTGGAGTGATATGGGCAGCCTTTGGAGGATTTTGAGTAGATAAGTGACATCATGTGACTTAGCTGTCGAATATCCCAAGACTCAAAGAGAAGGCTGTTACTACTCTCTTCTTAAACAAGAAGGAATCAAGACTCACGGAGGTTGATAAGTGATGTGCTCCTGGTCACCTAATAAGGAGTAAAACCATGATTCAATCTGGACTTACACGATCAGTTTATAAAATAAAGCAGAGCAACAGACTTTATTATTAAAGAGTGAATTGGGATTGGGGAGGGTGTTATCTGTGCTGAGGGATGGCACAGCTCCCTAGCCTGTGGGCCTCTGAAGACTTATTCTGCATTCTCCTCTGTTTGGCAACAAATGCTAAGATGCTTAGCATCAGGGCAAAGCTCTGCTATTAATCTCGCCTTTTCTCACTGAGGCTTCTCATGTTTCCAAAACACGACATTTCTAAAATCGTGAGGGCAATAAACCTAAGGCCATAGAACATGTCTCTTAAGAAGACAGTTTCATGAGCTGTAAAAAGTAATCATGGTTTGTCAAGTCAGCAAATCTCTCCCCTTAGACCTTCCAACCACCACTAATGCCTTTTTTGGAGGGAGCATGCTTTTGCTCTTTTCCTTCTCAAAGCTGTTGATGGCAGAGAACTATTTCTTTACTAGAGGATCCTGCATGTCAGCCCTGATCACTTGGGGTGAAAGGAGAATATTTTTCAACAATTTCTTCTTGGCCTTTCACATGAGAAGTGGGAAGTTATTGACCAAAGAATTGTTACAGCAGTTGGAAGATGGTAAATTCCATAGAATAATCCAAGGATAGTCCAGTTTTCCCAATAATCAAATGACAATCTTGGTTAAAGAAATTTTCTTTTTGCAATTTTTTTTGCATTGCACTATTTGAGACAAATCAGCTTGCTGGCATAATTAATACAAAGACAATCATGTTCCTCTGCTCTCTTTTTAAAAGAATAATTACATAATGACATGTGTGTGTCAGTTGCTTCAGTTGTAACCAACTCTTTGCCACCACATGGACTGTAGCCTACCAAGGCTGTCCATCCATGGAATTCTCCAGGCAAAAATACTGGAGTGGGCTGCCACTCCCTTCTCCAGGGGATATATAAGCAATGCCATATTTAACAGTGTACTGAAAACGTAAGCATACTTTTTGTACTCAAATTATATACATCTGAACGTAATTTGTATCCATTATTGAATCTTCAGTGCTGAGTGTTTTGGCTGGAGCAAGAATCCTTTATAAGCAGGGGAAGGGTCATGTTTTGTCATTTAGGTATATAAGAGAGTGTGGATCCCAGCTGCCTCCTTTGCCAAAATACCCATTTGGATGAGGGGCATGACCACGTGGTTCATGCCAGCATAGCCTGTTCCATACTCAGAGCCAAGATTATGAATTGTGCTCACACAAGATCTTGTTGGAGGCTCATAATGAGCTCAGGGAGTGGCCATGATACCTTCTTTCTTACAAGCAGGAAAACGGGCTCAGAGAAGTAAGTGCCTTCTCTAAGGATGCTTAGCAGATAAAAGGTAGACTTGGGATTCCAACCCAGGGCTTCCAAGTCTAAAGCCTAAGAACTTTGGATATCATGCAGTGTTGGTGTGGCGTTGCTACAGCTCTGATCTAAAAAGCAAACTCCCACCATCCCCTATGGTCCTTTTCAGATCTTATGGTTGTTGATGATGACCAAGCACCAGCTGTGACTTCAGTAGCCTGCCCAAATACTTAGCATGCCTGGAATGGTGTCCAGGGCTAACCCCCTGAAGAGAGTAGCGAATTGAAAGTATTGGTTGGAGTCTGTTTAAGGGACTATAAGAGGTTTCAGTCTTAATGACTTAACCGTTCATTCAGTGATAAAGGTTTTCTATCAAGCTGCTTCTGTGCAGCAGAGCTTTAATCATTTTCTTGAAGTACTCGAGGAGGTAAAAAGGGTTCAGTGATCAAAAGAGTTTGTTTTACATTCCCTATTATATTCTAATCTTGAAAATTCACAATGTACCTGGCAATACTCTGGAAATTCCACAGTAATAAAAAAACAAAATTTTAATTTTGATTAGCACACAATTTCCTCACCATCTTTGAGCATAGTTTTGTTTGACTATAATCTGTTAATATTTCAGAAAAATCTAGTTTCATGGAATATGTTTTAGATATTTTTCCAGAGTCCCCCCACTAGAATACAGCAACTTTAGAGAAGAGGTTTTTTTTTTTTTTTTNTTGAAATGCAGCAGTGAACAGATAAAAACCCTGACCTCATAAGCTATATTCAGGAGGAGAAAAGCAGGTAACAAAAAATGAGTAAAATATATGTATGTTAAGCTGTGATAAGGGCTATGGAGAAAAATAAAGTAGGGAAGGAGAAAAGAAGCCAGGAAAGGAGAGTTTGAAATTGTGAATAGAATCGATAGGATCTCTGAGAAGAAGATATTTGAGTAAGACCCTAAGAGTTAAGGACCCAACTCATGCCAGCATCTGAGGACGAGCACTCCAGGCAGGAGAAACAGCATATACAAAGGCCCTGGGGCCAGCATGGGCCTAGCCTATGTAAGCAATGTTGAGAAGGCCAGGATGGCTAGGGGGGAGCTTGATAGGGAAAGAGATCAGAGAGGACGAAGGAGCAGAAGACACTGTGAGATCTTTCTTGTGGGACACTGTCAGGATTCTAGGTTTCACTTGGAGTGATATGGGCAGCCTTTGGAGGATTTTGAGTAGATAAGTGACATCATGTGACTTAGCTGTCGAATATCCCAAGACTCAAAGAGAAGGCTGTTACTACTCTCTTCTTAAACAAGAAGGAATCAAGACTCACGGAGGTTGATAAGTGATGTGCTCCTGGTCACCTAATAAGGAGTAAAACCATGATTCAATCTGGACTTACACGATCAGTTTATAAAATAAAGCAGAGCAACAGACTTTATTATTAAAGAGTGAATTGGGATTGGGGAGGGTGTTATCTGTGCTGAGGGATGGCACAGCTCCCTAGCCTGTGGGCCTCTGAAGACTTATTCTGCATTCTCCTCTGTTTGGCAACAAATGCTAAGATGCTTAGCATCAGGGCAAAGCTCCGCTATTAATCTCGCCTTTTCTCACTGAGGCTTCTCATGTTTCCAAAACACGACATTTCTAAAATCGTGAGGGCAATAAACCTAAGGCCATAGAACATGTCTCTTAAGAAGACAGTTTCATGAGCTGTAAAAAGTAATCATGGTTTGTCAAGTCAGCAAATCTCTCCCCTTAGACCTTCCAACCACCACTAATGCCTTTTTTGGAGGGAGCATGCTTTTGCTCTTTTCCTTCTCAAAGCTGTTGATGGCAGAGAACTATTTCTTTACTAGAGGATCCTGCATGTCAGCCCTGATCACTTGGGGTGAAAGGAGAATTTTTTTCAACAATTTCTTCTTGGCCTCTCACTTGAGAAGTGGGAAGTTATTGACCAAAGAATTGTTACAGCAGTTGGAAGATGGTAAATTCCATAGAAGAATCCAAGGATACTCCAGTTTTCCCAATAATCAAATGACAATCTTGGTTAAAGAAATTTTCTTTTTGCATTTTTGCATTGCACCATTTGAGACAAATCAGCTTGCTGGCATAATTAATACAAAGACAATCATGTTCCTCTGCTCTCTTTTTAAAAGAATAATTACATAATGACATGTGTGTGTCAGTTGCTTCAGTTGTAACCAACTCTTTGCCACCACATGGACTGTAGCCTACCAAGGCTGTCCATCCATGGTATTCTCCAGGCAAAAATACTGGAGTGGGCTGCCACTCCCTTCTCCAGGGGATATATAAGCAATGCCATATTTAACAGTGTACTGAAAACGTAAGCATACTTTTTGTACTCAAATTATATACATCTGAACGTAATTTGTATCCATTATTGAATCTTCAGTGTTGAGTGTTTTGGCTGGAGCAAGAATCCTTTATAAGCAGGGGAAGGGTCATGTTTTGTCATTTAGGTATATAAGAGAGTGTGGATCCCAGCTGCCTCCTTTGCCAAAATACCCATTTGGATGAGGGGCATGACCATGTGGTTCATGCCAGCATAGCCTGTTCCATACTCAGAGCCAAGATTATGAACTGTGCTCACACAAGATCTTGTTGGAGGCTCATAATGAGCTCAGGGAGTGGCCATGATACCTTCTTTCTTACAAGCAGGAAAACGGGCTCAGAGAAGTAAGTGCCTTCTCTAAGGATGCTTAGCAGATAAAAGGTAGACTTGGGATTCCAACCCAGGGCTTCCAAGTCTAAAGCCTAAGAACTTTGGATATCATGCAGTGTTGGTGTGGCGTTGCTACAGCTCTGATCTAAAAAGCAAACTCCCACCATCCCCTATGGTCCTTTTCAGATCTTATGGTTGTTGATGATGACCAAGCACCAGCTGTGACTTCAGTAGCCTGCCCAAATACTTAGCATGCCTGGAATGGTGTCCAGGGCTAACCCCCTGAAGAGAGTAGCGAATTGAAAGTATTGGTTGGAGTCTGTTTAAGGGACTATAAGAGGTTTCAGTCTTAATGACTTAACCGTTCATTCAGTGATAAAGGTTTTCTATCAAGCTGCTTCTGTGCAGCAGAGCTTTAATCATTTTCTTGAAGTACTCGAGGAGGTAAAAAGGGTTCAGTGATCAAAAGAGTTTGTTTTACATTCCCTATTATATTCTAATCTTGAAAATTCACAATGTACCTGGCAATACTCTGGAAATTCCACAGTAATAAAAAAACAAAATTTTAATTTTGATTAGCACACAATTTCCTCACCATCTTTGAGCATAGTTTTGTTTGACTATAATCTGTTAATATTTCAGAAAAATCTAGTTTCATGGAATATGTTTTAGATNTTCACAATGTACCTGGCAATACTCTGGAAATTCCACAGTAATAAAAAAACAAAATTTTAATTTTGATTAGTACACAATTTCCTCACCATCTTTGAGCATAGTTTTGTTTGACTATAATCTGTTAATATTTCAGAAAAATCTAGTTTCATGGAATATGTTTTAGATATTTTTCCAGAGTCCCCCCACTAGAATACAGCAACTTTAGAGAAGAGGTTTTTTTTTTTTTTTTTTTTAATTTACTGCTGAGTGCTAAACTTCTAGACAAGTGCCTGTCATATAGAAAATGATCATTAAATATCATTTGAGTAAATTTATAGATTCTTTTTCTTAATTTTAGCTTCAGTCTTCTAATGTTCTAAATAAACTCACTATATGAAAATATTTCATAATTAATCATGTAATGTCAACTGAACAAAGACCACACTGATGAAAACATTTATGCCAAATGAAATCTCTAAAAATATCTATATGAAATGAAATAAAATGTCTAAATTTTTTCTATATTGCTTATAATATTAAAATCATTAGTAGCTCAGTCGTGTCTGACTCTTTTGCAACCCGATGGACTGTAGCCTGCCAGGCTCCTCTGTCCATGGAATTCTCCAGGTAACAATACTGGAGTGGGTTGCCATTTCCTTCTCCAGGGGATCTTCCTGACTCGGGGATCAAACCAGGGTTTCCCCCGTTGCAGGCAGATTTACTGTCTGAGCCACCAAAACATAATGGCCATAGTATACTAGCTATAGATCAAGTTAAAAATACTAAGCTAAGAATTTTTCACATGGTAAGTTGACAAGACACCGATATTTTTGGAAGAAAACTAAAAACTTTTATCATTCTGATACCCAGAACACAGACGCCAAGTATCTTTATATTGAAAACAGCTGTTTGACTGGCTATTTTTCACACATCTTCCAAATACTGGGTGCAGAGAGGACTCTGTCACTGCAGACCTTTCAGGGAAAGGAAAACGGTAATAAGTTTCCCCTTCCTTGAATGGGTGTTGTGAGAATTCAAACTGTTTTCAGAGAAAATAGCTTAGACTACACAGTACCAAACTCTGGTTGATTCAACCTCATAAGCAAGGGATATTTTTAAAAGTCAGTGATATTTTAGAATTTTAGAGTAAACGCAGACCTCAGACATTATTCAGCTCAATGCCTTCATTTGATGAATGAATAAAGAGACTCGACATAACTGAGTGACTTTTCCCGACTTATGTAGCTTGAATGAATGGTGCTGGCAGTTACTACATTCTGTAGTAGGTTCCAAGATGTTTTTCTCCATAATACTGCAGTCTTTCTTACTGAGGCCTTTCTGAAAACTGTCATGCAGATTAGCCCCTAGGTATTAAGAAACTGCTTGAGATGAGAGATTCAAAAATGAGAGAATCCTAAAGACTATGTAATGTCATTCTCTTATTTCCCAGTTGAAAAACTGCAGAGATCAAGTATGGACAGCTAGAATAATTACTCAGTGAATTTAGGATTCTTAGAGCAGCACTTTCTAAAAGAACTTTTTTGCAATGACGGAAATGTCTAAAATGGTAGCTTGAAATATGGCTTGTGCAACTCGAAACTGAGTTTTCAATTTTAATTTTAATATAAGTACAGATGGCCAGTGGGTACCATGTTGGACAGCACGGCTTTAGAAGGCTAGTCTAGATAAACTAAGTTCACGGGGCTTGTTGAATCATCCTCTGCTAGGATTTGGTCACACTTGAACTCCCAAAATATACCACTTGCTATACACTGTGTTATACACATTCTATAAATACCAGGAGTTCAACATGAGAAATTCAAAAGAAAAAGCACCTCCATTTTTGATTATACAAGTAACACTAGATCCAAAAGAAAAGTTATCACAAACAGTCCTGTTGCTTCGTATAACCTATCTTTCCTGTAATCCTGGTAAGGAAGTTAAAATGTGAGAATGTATACTTGCTATCTATAACACTCCTGTGTCTTTTTATTTTTGAACTGTTCAGATAATTTCTAAAATGAATACACATTATTTACTGCTAAGGATAATCTCTAAATAACTTGTGAAGGCCAATCTCTTAGCTCCTTTCTTGTGGAGACATGCACTGATTACATCATTAAGAAAATAGGCCAGGGAGTTTTGCTTTCTTCTGCCATGTATTGTCTCAGAAGCTAACTGAAACATCTCAACTTGCCCACCAGCTAGCTGTGTCCTGCATCCAATCAGTTTCAGTCAGTTATCAGAAAAAGAGGAGCATTGTTGAACAAAGAGCTGTGTGCAATATTTAGATTTACAAATTAATACAGTATAAAGGTCTCCTTAGAAGCTTTCATGCTTCTGTCTGAAAGACTGGCTCCTTCAAATGATACCATTGATTACCAACATCAGACAGAGGGCCATAAAGAAGTCAGGCAGTGGACACTCAGAAAACTAATTCAAAGAGGGGGTGGTGCTAACTCCATGGCCTGTTACTGCGTAATGGGCTCAAAAGGCTAACGCTCTCTCTCCTCATATGCTTTACCAGACAATTAGGCTTTCTTGTCCTGTTGAAGTCTGGCCTCGAAGACTTGTTTTTCGACATCTGTCTTCCAAGAGAAAACAAAAAAGTTTTAACCAGATGAAATTGGCCTACGTGAGTATTACCCCAGTTTTGGAGTAGCTGAATCCTCTCTTTGAAAAATAGCCTTCGTGCCTGCAAAAGCCAAGTCCTTCACTTGCCACATTGATAGCAAGAGAAAGTCAGTACAGATGGAACCTGGAATTTCAAGATTTGTCCTGTTGTCCAATGTTGTTTAAGACTCTCTGCTTCGAGAAGGCCACAAGCTTGGAATCAGAAGGGAAGCTGCAGACTTTATCTCTAGAGAATTTGCGGTGAAAATTGTCTGGGTAGAACTCTGACCACAAAGAAGATGAGGAGACCAGATGAGTCCCCTGGGCCCCGTGAGCACGGAAATATGTTTATGGACATTTTTTTTTTTTTTTTTTTGGATATACATGAAAGACGCCAAAGCAAATTGTAACAAAGCTTTTAAAAGTTGAGACACTGTTTGATGTGACTCATTCATTCTAGGAAAAGGGAAAATCTTACCATACAGGAATTATAAAAAAAAAAATCTTTGTCACATTAATTTTGATTCAAATCAGATCCCTAATGTCAAGATAAATATTTTGTGTTTGTGTGTGTCAGCTGTATTTTAAATCAGTAGATGAATATGAATATCTGAAAACTGACATGTTAAATCTTTCGGTTCAAATCTTCAGGTATTCCAGCAGAGTATTATTTTCCCTAATGAAGCAAAAGAGAAGATACACACTTGACTATTTTACTGACTTGTGAATATAGATCATTACTTCTAACGATCAGGCAGAAAATAGCATCTTGGTTCAATGTAATGCCACATGGTATACAATAACAAGCTGCTTTGAAATGTAATTACTTTTATAGAAATATAATCCTTTCACATTTTGTTTTGTTGACAAATATACAAGGCAGCTGCCAGAGGAGTGTCGATGGAACACTTCTCTCAGAAGCATATGCTTCACTTCAGCCAAAAAAAAAAAAGAAAAAATTTGATCAATGTGTATGTGTGTATCATGAAACACTTAATCAGAAAGATATACAGATCTTTCTTTTCCATAATCATGAGACCTGAGATTTTCTCGAGGGAAATGTTCCAACATGAGAAAGAAAATACATAGTTCAAAAAGCCCATGTTTTCAATTTGCTGCCACATGGTTTAAATTATCTATGTATTTATTAAGGGCGCTAAATAGGCAGCTTAATTTAGGGAGAGGGGTCATTCAAGTTGAGAAAAATCATGTTTAATCCCTTAGCTCACTACAGGTTGATTATGTTTTTTAATGCATACAGTCTCAGCTAACAAAATTCCCCATGATAAGAAGGTCCCCTGTCTGCTTCTAAATTTGTCGGCTGCCAATAACAATGGAAACTTGTTAAGCTCCTGGCTCAAGGCCCAGCCTCTCTGGGCATCTTTCAGAATTAGGGATTTGTCAGTTACTTTCTCTTTATGTTGCCAATGTGCTTGCCTTCAATTTTGGGGTTGCCCTCTCTGCTCCTAGCATACCATGTGTTGGTTACATTACTATAGGGTGGAAACAAAAGGACCAGGGCATCACAATTCCTTTCCTTGTGGGATAAGTCTGCTTTCCAGGAGGAAAGACGTGGTTAGATGTCCGGGGCTGAAAACGTGAACACTACTGGATATCTGATGACCTTACAGAGTCCTAATATTTTTTAGGCACCACAAAGGAATAGTTATGGTTTTCAGAAAGCATCCTTATGTTTTAGAAATACAACATGAAACATTTTAGATGAAATTACATAATGTCTGTAATTTGTTTCCAAATAATGTGGGATGAGAAAGGAGATGGGGATACAGATGAAATAAGACTGGCCATGAGTTGATAACTGTTGAAAGCGGTTGATGGGCCCATAGAAGTTCATTAGATTATTATGTTATTTTGTATGCATAGTTGATACTCTCCATAGTACAAACAAACAAACAAACAAAAAAAACAGCAGCAAAGAAAAAAGTGAAGGGAAAAAAAAAAGATTCTCAAATAGCCCCTTTCTGGACTCTCAACACATCTTAAAAATACAAGGTGAGAATCAAAGAAGGCTTGAAAGCCTGACTTTCCACCTTTGTTTAGCATTCACGAGATGGTATTTTGCTGCTCTGTGCTTTGCGCTAAGTGTTCCCTGATTCAGTGTTTTGCACTGTAGGATTCTCTCTCTTCTATCAAATACTGCTGGGGAGGACCCAAATTCTTCTCTAAAAGGCGTGGAGCATGGCTGGGGTTTGTCAGTCTCGCTCCTTGGATCTCTGACCTCCACGTCCTATATTCACAGTGCTGAAACGCCCTGGGTCTTTTCGCCTTGGCCTCCAAACACAGCACAGACTCTCTGTGTGGATCTGCCTCCAGATGCACACGGCCAGCCTTCAAGCTCCACCTGTTTTTATTTTCAAGCCGTGAGGCCAGACAATGGCAGGAAGAGTTTCTCCCACTGACCCCGCAGCTGCCTTCCTTCCTCCCCGGCTTGTTTGCTGTAGCTTTGGTTGTTGTATTCCTCCCCATGTGCTAAAAGCAGCCCCTTTCTCACTTCCTGAGACTCTGGGCTATGTCCTTCCCTGCCTTGAGTGGTTATTTTGACCACCAGAGCATGGACCCCATTTAGCTTAAGCAGTGTCAGACCTGGGTGACAGCCCCAGACATGGGCTTAGTGGTCTTGGGCCCCATTCCAAAGGCAAGAGGCACTCTACCTTCCTTAGGGTAGCTCCTGCAAGCCTCATCTTGGAGAATTGTTCCTCCTCTTAGGGGATATTGTGGACTTCAGATTTTGACATCAAAAGTGTTCTGCACCCCAGTGCAACACCTTCCTCCTTGGTTTTGCCTGTGGCACCTCTTCCCAGGTGGTGCTAGTGATAAAGAACCTGCTTGCCAATACAGGAGACATAAGAGATGTGGGTTCAGTCCTTTGGTTGGGGAGATCCCCTGGAGGAGGGTATGGAAAACTATGTCAGTATGCTTGCCTGGGAAATCCCATGGACAGAGGAGCCTGGTGGGCTACAGTCCATAGAGTCCCACAGAGTCAGACACAACTGAAGTGACTTAGCAAGTATGCACCTCTACCCAACCACCTCCAATAGAGGTTCCTAAGGAAAAATGAAGAGAAATATAAGAACAAATCATTACGAAGGATCAACAGACGAAACAGTAGATCAAGCCTGAGCAGAGGAAATCACTCATGTCCTGTACCAGAATCTCCTGTGCTCAAGCACTTCTTACATTTGACATCATACTTCACTTTGTTCTTGAGGGTACTAAGAGGTTGAATATGAAAAAACTGGTCTGGGAATAATGAGACTTGACTTAGCCCTAAACAGCCACTAGCCAGCACCCTGCCAGCTATCTGACTTTGGATGCGCTTTATTTCATTCATTTATCCAGCATCAAGCACCTACTATGAGCCAACCAGAGCTTCCCTGGTGGCTCGGTCAGTAAAGAATCTGCCTGCAATGCAGGAGACCTGGGTATGATTCCTGGGCTGGGCAGATCCCTTGGAGGAGGGCATGGCAACCCACTCTAGTGTTCTTGCCTGGAGAATTTCATGGAGAGAGGAGCCTGGTAGGCTGCAGTCCATGGGGTCGCAGAGAGTCAGACACCACTGAGCAACTAAGCACAGTACATGAGCCAGCTAAGGACTAGGCACTGTAGAACAACACAGACAGGTAAGAAATGAGCTCTGTTTTTTAAGAAGTCCATTGGAAATCAGACTCATAAATAAAATATTATAAGACACACAGGAGTAGATGTACAGAGTGCAAGGGTGTAAGGCTTCCCTGGTGGCTCAGACAGTAAAGAATCTGCTTCCAATGGAGGAGACCCAGGTTTGATCCCTGAGTCAGGAAGATCCCTTGGAAAAGGGCATGGCTACCCACTCCAGTACTCTTGCCTGAAGAAGTCCATGGACAGAGGAGCCCGGTGTGGGCTACAGTCCATGGGGTCACAAAGAGTCAACATGCCTGAGCGAACAAGGGTGTAGGGTCCGGGGGTCTCCAAAAAGGGAATGGTCTACTTTACCTGGATCATAGAAGGGAGGATGATTAGCAAGGACTTCCTGTACCTCAGTCTTCCTATTATCATAAGAAAGCGAGACTAGAGTATCTTTAATTATTCTAAAACTGTAAGTGTCTCTGAATTTATGTAACTGGGGGAACGAGGTGCAGAAGCATTGGTGATTTGCCCATAGCCCTAGAAAGTGTTTGTGGCAAGGCCAAGAATAGGACAGGAGCTTTAGGATTGCTGGCTCAGTGCTCCTTCTCCTAGGCACTAAGTCTCAGTGCACTAAAAGTTGCCTTGCAACGTTAATTAATTCAAATATGTCTGCTTATTTCATCCAAAACAAGACTTGAAAAATTACCAGTGGTTCTCAGCTTGAACCTAATTTTGAATGAAGGGAAAGAACTGTTCTGCAAACTCTCCATTTTCCTTGTAACACATGACAAGCACTGGGGCTCTTTGCAGAGGTCCCTTATGGTAAAAACAAAACAAAACGTAGTGCTCATTCCAATAAACTTGCAGTCAACCCTAACCCAGAAGCAAAATCCCATGCAGAGAATATAACCCCTTGTTCCTCACAAATCTAAAAGAGAGAGAGATTTGTGAGTAGAGCTTTCAGCTGTGCGAATAGACCATTGTTCGTGGGGCTTCTCGCTGAAAATTCTGCTTTAGAACTTGTTTTTTTTTTTCTCGCTGACACCCTAAATCTTTTCCTTGTGTACCTACCAATAGCAGAAAGGAGGTTCAAAAACAGAAAGGAAATGCAGAGAATGAGGGGGAGAGAGTGGCAAAGTCAGGGAGAGGGGGANGGCTTCTCGCTGAAAATTCTGCTTTAGAACTTTTTTTTTTTTTTTCCCGCTGACACCCTAAATCTTTTCCTTGTGTACCTACCAATAGCAGAAAGGAGGTTCAAAAACAGAAAGGAAATGCAGAGAATGAGGGGGAGAGAGTGGCAAAGTCAGGGAGAGGGGGGGAGAGAGAGAGAGAGGAAAAATGCACCGTGGAGTTCAAATGAACCTGGACCTAATGACATCTGCACTTGGCCAACTCCAGTATGTTCATACTCTATAAAAATGCCACATTTAGGAGGGTAATGAACCTTGATTCCTTGTCAGATTAGCAAAGGTTTCACTATCTGACACTCATGTTTCTAATGCTTACATCTTGAAGGCTCAAAGTTGAGCAAGACAGGGATCATAGACGAAAGGACCTAGTACACAAACCCTTCTGGACTGCTCACCTTCTGGATTCCCAGACCCCAGGTGAAAGTGCGGCTGACTGCTAACTGTGTTTCCAAATCTCTTCTCCCACTTTTAGCTGAGCACTTGGCTATCCAGGCATCGACTTCATTTTCTATCCTTTCTTGCAGCTACATGAAACCAGTGATTGGGTCCGTACAAACAGGATCCTATCTGAACTGGTGTGGATCTTGCCTTTAAGATAATTAGGTGGGCACTCCCCCAGATTACTTCCTCCTACTCATTGTCTGCAAAACAATGAGAATGGAGTAGTCCCTTTGAATCCAGAAATGGAAGCCATGGGCTAAGAACGTCAGTCTCCTCACTGGTCCTGAATCATTCTTGTCTGAGCAATAAAGTGAGAGAGAAATAAATTTCCATCTCATTTACACCACAGTACAGTGGGGTCTTCTTTGTTATAGCACTTACCTCTTCCCTAAGGATCCCACTGTTTGAGATCAGGGACCAGCCTACAGATCTATCTGTGCTTTCTCAGGGACATAGTTCCACTTAGGCATTGAAAGTGGGCAGAGCAGAACTGAGCCAGTTTCAGAGAAGTTACCACATGAAGTATTCATTTTTAGATATCTGCCTAAGGGAATTCCGAAATCAGAAAAAAGCCAACATGGTGTGTATTCTTTATGAAACAAAGAACTGAACTTGATCAACCTAAACAACAATAGGGTTGTAATGAATTAAGATACAGGCCATCTACCTAACATTTTATCTTATTCTAGAAAAGTATAACCAGTGAGGAGGGACGTGTTTCTGTAGAATGTGCTTGTGTATGTATATGTGTGTGTGTGGTGGGGGGGGTGGTGGTTCTGTGTGTTGGAGTGTGTGTGTGTGTAGGGACAGACTCTGCATTTTTGTCGAGGTCTCCATTATGTTGATATACAAGCAGGTTTGAGAACCACTATTTTAGAGCCACACTTCTATTCTAAAGGCAAGGGAAGTGAGGCTTCTATAGAACCCACATTCATCTTCTTAGTCTAAGACTGAATATCAGATGTATGTAAGAAAGGCTCACTGAATGAATAGAAAAGATGCATGCCAGTTCTCAGGACTTTTGAACCTTCCCTAATCACTAATGTTGATCTTGCAAAATTCCAAAAGTGTGGCTCAAATTACCTGAGGTCTAAACCAGTGGTTTTCAATATATCCAAGAATCGTGTATAGGACTTATTTTTTAAAGGCATGCACCTCCAGAGGGTCCTTTTGGGTCGGTTTAGAGTGGGAAGCAGGAATCTGCATTGTTATCAGCGCTCTGGGCAATTCTCTTCCAGGAACGTCTTTTGAGAAACACTGCATGCAGTCATGCGCACAAGATAACTCAGCATCATCAGTTTGAAAGGAGTTCTACTATCAATCAAAATGGACCACTGACATGGACAGACGTGATCACATCATTCATTAAAATTTTGTCCAAATACTGAACCAAGAATAAAGAGTCTTCGAAGCCTCCTCAACTGATATTATGGCTGAAGTTTCCAATGGATGTTTGTGCTTCTATTACTTACCATATAGACTCTGTCATTATGGCTGTCAAGGCAGAAGACATCAGTAGAAAATGTAACTCAAATCAGGTAGCTCTAGCCAGATATTCTAGTGAAAGGGGAAAATTACAAAATAATTGGCTTTTCAAGGTAAATTTATGCCTGTACCTATCCCCCAAACAGGATGAAGATAGGAAAACATTGACGCAATGGTGGTATAAGATTATGCTGTGTCAAACATGACTCATGCTGGATCAAAAGTCAAAACAGGAAGGAAACAGGAATAAAAATAAACCTCCGGAATAAAGTAAATTCATAATAAGAGTCAGTGTTCTTAGTAATAAGGAAATCAAATGTTTAGATGTAACATTGTCACTCTGTTCTGGTTTTCTTATATGTATCTGCTTGAAAATCTTTATAAACTAAGAAAAAGAGGCTTTTTGTTTCTTGCTGTCTGCTAGCATGAAAAATATAGGTGTTTTTTCCCCATATAACAGGAAAATTATCTACTGACTCTGATTCCAGGTTTTACCTGACATTAGTATCACAAACCACAGGTGGAGTCAGCGAGGCCTGGGGATGTCAGCGCTCCACAGCGCCATCCCTGGCCCTAAGGGGCCTCCACAGTGATTAGTCTGCAGGGGTGATGAGAAGCTGTGCCACCACCCAAATCCTGTGGCAGGGCCAACGGCCCACAAGGAGCACAGCCACATCCAGACGCGTATGTCATGTGCATTGTATTTCTCAAGATTGCTGGAGATCCCTTCCAGAGTATTAGGAAACTTCTCCCTAGGGGTCACTCGTATCACCATGAGTGATATTTCCAAGAGACACTCATAGTTTTCAATTTCTGCTGAATCTATCTTGCATTTTATGTAGTAGGCAGTCCTGCCTCACAGCTGGTCTGAACCCTTCCAGGATTCTTGGGAAATACTCCTCCTCAACCAACATCGCTGAGATTGGCACCATGGTCTATAATATAGAAGGAGAAAGCGGTTTCTTTTCACTGTCTCCTCTGGTGGGTATCCGGCTTGCCTATCACCTCGCCTCCCAGCTCCACCATCCCCACAGGTCACTCATGGGCCTGTCCATCAAACCATGCGGTGGGCAGTCCAGAGGGGGCTGGGCCCTGCCACTTCCCCTTCTTCCTTCTCACAGTGCTGAGCCCCATCCTCCTTCCCTGCTGCTGCTGCTAAGTCGCTTCAGTCGTGTCCGACTCTGGCTCCCCCGTCCCTGGGATTCTCCAGGCAAGAACACTGGAGTGGGTTGCCATTTCCTTCTCCAATGCATGAAAATGAAAAGTGAAACGGAAGTTGCTCAGTCGTGTCTGACTCTTCGCGACCCCATGGACTGCAGCTTACCAGGCTCTTCTGTTCATGGGATTTTCCAGGCAAGAGTACTGGAGTGGGGTGCCATCGCCTTCTCCGTCCTCCTTCCCTACACACCACGAAAATCAAAGGAATGGAACAAAAGCAGGTGACACACCCAAGGCGGATGTGATGAACTCACGTTCTGGAGTCACACTGCCCTGGATTCCAGTCCCAGGGATTGGAACTGCCAGTCCCTGGATTGCCACTCCCTGAGCAGTTTATTTTAACTCCCTGAGCATCAGTTTCCTCACAAATCTTGAGATTAAAGCAAGGCAATGCCCTCAAGGCATTCAGTAAAGTTCCAGCAAGCTCTCAACCGCTGAACTCTCAGGAAAAGGGAGGTAACAGTAACAATCAGACGTGTCAAGATGGATGTGGATAAACTGTGTTATCCTGTCATCTCTCAGGCTTTCCGCAAAGGCAAGAGCATGGAAAATTCTTATTCCCTGGGGCTGTATATCAAACCAATGCTTGGTAAGCAGAATTCTAGATACTTATAGACCCGATAGGCCTACAGAATAGATCCCTGGCTTTGTTGTAGCACCTTCTCTTTCAGACTCTTCGACTGCAATGACGGTTCTCTGCAGAATGATGCATTATTTGTGGTTTTGTTTGTTTTTAAATTTATTTATTTTTAATGGAAAGATAATCGCTTTACAATATTGCTTTGGTTTCTTCCATATATCAACACCATTATTTAGTTTTAACATTGTCTATGTAGTCACTCGTTAAAGGGGGCAAAGACCAGCCAGCAGTCCTGGACTTTCCTGCAAGGCCCCACGAGGCTCTCTGTCCCCTGGCCATCTAAGAAGTCACCAGTGACGTCAGCCGGAGAGCTGCCACTGCTCAAAACCCCAGGCTGCTGAAATGAAGTGTCTCCACTTTCTCCTCCTTGGCTGCAGCTGGAAAATGTGGAGTCTCTGGGGGCAGGGAGTGTAGGGGAAGGACACAGTGGAGAATGGGAGTCAGTGGAGTCAGTGGAAGGTGGGGGCCATGGCACCAGCGACTCATGTCTCTTCGACTTGCCACAGACACTGTGGACATTGTTTGAAATCACATAGCAATTGTCCTACACGGCCCTCCATCTTACTAGCTGCTCAGCCACTTTGCCACATTAATCATTCATACTGACCTGAGTAAATAATACCACATGTGGTTGTGATGACAGTCGTCTTCATAATGTATTCATCTCAAGGTACTCATGGGTTTTGCTAAAACAGTGTCAGTGAATGTCTTTAGAAAACTGCCATCAGAATAGCCAGCTGTCTTTATGAAGAGCCGTGTGACACCTTGGAGACTTATGTTGGGAGAGGCTGACAGCTGGTGAGACCGGTGAGTTGTATTCTCAGCCTCGTAATGACATCGGGCTCTGATAAGACACANACTCATGGGTTTTGCTAAAACAGTGTCAGTGAATGTCTTTAGAAAACTGCCATCAGAATAGCCAGCTGTCTTTATGAAGAGCCGTGTGACACCTTGGAGACTTATGTTGGGAGAGGCTGACAGCTGGTGAGACCGGTGAGTTGTATTCTCAGCCTCGTAATGACATCGGGCTCTGATAAGACACAGATAACATTTGTAACACCTGGAGTCTCCAAACTGTATGCATTTCACACACACACACACACACACACACACGCTGCCCCAATCCCAACTGTGTCTTGTCACTAGGATTTTTGTACAATTTATCAAGAAATCTTTGTTGACACTAGACATGATCTTTGGAACAAGCATATCCTTTCTCATCCTCCTTCCCTTTTCAGATGTTGAGCACACGGTTTGTGTCTAGCTTTGCGCTAGATGTGAGAGATTCCACAAAGGAAGGCACAGTCCTGGCCCTTAGGAAGAAGAGGTCAGTAGGGTCTGCAGGAATGATACACAGGGAAAGCAGAGCTACCCAGTGAAGCAAGCACATTAGGTTCAAATCCCAGACAAACATCATGTACGAACAGTTGAAAACATTTAGCTGTCATTATGGGGCAGGGTCATAATGCCCACTGAAATAAGTAGTCTCAAAAGACGTAGGTTGTAGCAAACAGGGGGAAGTGTGGCTGGGATGAAAAAGTGCTGGCTATCAGACACAATGAAGGCACAGTGCCAGTGGCCAGTGGGTCTGGGATCGTGAGCAGAAGACAAAGGCAGCTCAGGGTTGGGCAAGCACATGGATCAGAATAAGAACGTCCCACAGAAATGAACAGGTTTAATACATTGAAGGTCAAAATAATCCTACCCAGCTGAATCCTCGGGAATTTGGTCAGGGCAAAGTTTAGGAAAGAAAGAAAGTGAAAGTGAAGTCGCTCAGTCGTGTGCGACTCTTTGCGACCCCATGGACTGTAGCCTACCAAGCTCCTCCGTCCATGGGATTTTCCAAGCAAGAATATTGGAGTGGGTTGCCATTTCCTCCTCCAGAGTTTAGGAAAGTGTTCCCAAATCTTGACTAACAGAATCACCTGGAAACATTTTCCATTTTTTAACATTTTATAATATTTTCATACCTCGGATCTGCTGAATCAGTATCACATCAGAGGCCTCGGGAATCTATTTTTCAAAAGCCAGAAATGTACCTTGAGGCCACGCTGCAGAGTAACTGCGCTGCCTCTCCTGAGACATCGAGCTAACCTGTATGAGCTGACTGGGGGAGGAGTGAGCCGCAGTCCAGCTGGAACCGCAGCCCAGCTTCAGCCCAGGCGTGCCTACTGTCAGAAGAGAAAAGCCTTTGAGGCATTAACACTCTGGTGAGAATCGTTCCTGTCTGCTCCCTCAAGAGTAATATGAGAAAGAGAGAGACCTGCCCTCTGCAGTAGTGGACATTCAGGCACTGAGTCATTATAGGCAAAGGGGATAGTGTAGGTTTGAAAGTACAAGTGTTAGTCGCCTAGTCGTGGCTGACTCTTTGTGACCCCATGGAGGCCGTCAGACTTCTCTGTCCATGGAATTCTCCAGGCAAGAATACTGGAGTGGGTAGCCATTCTCTTCTCCAGAGGATTTTCCTAATTCAGGAATCGAACCCAGATCTCCTGCATTGCAGGAGGATTCTTTTCCATCTGAACCATCACGGAAGCCCACCGTAGGTTTAAGGACTCTCCAAGTGGGAAGAGGCCATCTAGGTTATGCCCCCAGTGGAAAGTCCACTCAACAACAAACCTGCTCCATAACCGCTCGGTCTTTGCTTGAACACTTCCAGAGTCAGGAAGCTCACTATCTACAGAGGAAGCTTGTTCCACTGTGTTACAGTTCTTGCTGATTCAGAGGAAACAGGAAGAACTCATCGAACATTTTGCAACTTCTCCCTGCTCTTCCTGCTGGTAGTTTGAAGGACATACCGAATTTCTCTTCAAATATTTGAAATCTCCTATTGGATGCCCCAAACCTTTTTTCTCAAGCCAAACTCCCAGACCTTCCCACCACTCCTTTTATAACAGGTTTTGAGATCTTTCTGGAGCTTTCTAGATGCCATGACATTCTAAAACCAGCTCATTCTCTCCACAGCCCCTCACTTTCTCCAGCTCTACCAAACCAACACATGCACAGGGTCTCTCTTGCCCATACCCAGCCCTTGATTGCAAAGACCAGGACATCTCCCAGGGTAGCCTGGGCCACGCCTCTCAGGTGGTGGAGAAACTGCCGTCCCATCCCCCCTCCCCCGCCTTGTCCAGATCCTCTGGGGGAGGGGCCTGAGTTCTTGGTGCCTCCTGCCGTCAGGATTACAGCACATGCCTAGCATAAACCTTTCTCCCCAGAAGGGCTGTGAGCCTTTTCTTACCAGAGTACTGAAGCGATCAGACTCTGTTTCTCAGTCCAGGATTGTGGCCGTTCGGAAAAGAAAAAGGAGCCTAATAAATAAATCTAGTGACTGCTTTCCCACCCTGGGCTCCGCGGCGAGCATTAGGGTTTGGAATCCTCCACCAGCAGCACTCTGAGTCTGTATGCCGCCCACTCCCCGGTGACCCTCAGTCGTGCACGCAGGGCAGAGCTGCAGGACAGGGCATGGCTTCAGAGCTGGAACAGGGCGGTGGCTGGCAGTGACAGGGGAGTGAGCAAAGACATCGCCAGGAGCCACAGCCCAGGTTCCTGACACTGGCATTCTGAAAACAAGGAGCTGGACCCATCACTCTCCTGTCACTTCCCTCACTCCCTGGCCCCCAAGCAGCATCAGACCTACTTGAACACAGAATCTGAGGGGTCTCAGACTTAACAGCATGCTTTTTGCACATCACATAAGGAATCTGTATCGCTCCAGGGGCAGGGATACCGATCGGCTATTCACACAGATCACCACTTGGAGGGGAAGAGCGTTCCAAGAAAGAGAACAAGCAAGTGCAAAGGCTGTGGAGCAAGAGAATTCATAGTTTGTTTATGGAATGATGCCGAGGCCAGGAGAGAGTGAATGAAGAGTACTGTGATGAAGCAGAGAGAAAACAAAGAGTTGTGATATGAGGATCTTCTGGATCCTCACAAGGACTTTGGCTGCCATCTGGGTAAAGCGGGAGCCACTGGAGAGTTTAAGCAAGGGGTGACACCCTCTGACTTATATTTAATGAGCTTCCTCTGGCTGCCACATTGAGATGGGGGCAGAAGCAAGAAGGCTTCTGAAATGATCTATGGAGAAACAATGGCAGCCCCGACTGGAGTGGCAGTGGGAAGCGGTGGAGAGCACTGGGGTCCTGGGATAGCAGACAGCAAAGCCCTCGGGATTTGCTGATGGAGTGAATGTGGAATGATGGCTTTGCTGACGGGGTGAATGCGGAGGGTGTCAGAGGAGGAAAGGGGGCCTCAGAGGTTTGGCCCTGAGCAAATGGGAGGGGGCGTTGCCGTGGACCGAGTGTGAGAGGGCTGAGGGCAACAGGAGCGGGTCTGCAGGGTGGGAGGCCAGGTACTTGGCACAGTCCAGCTGGTTCAGGCTCCGTCACGGACGGACCCCAAGTGGAGGACGTGCTCTGCCCTCCCTGAGCCTGAGTCTCTTCTCTGCCTCCTTCCCGGCTAAATCTCCCCCGACGTTCATATCCCCTGGGCCAGCTGGTGGATGCTGGGGATTCTAAAAGCGTTGAAATCAAGACTCTGCTCTATCCTTGATGTGCTACTTCACAAGGCAAGAAATTGGGCCAAGCGAACATTTTAGCAATGTTTTCAATTAAAAGAATGGAAAAGCTTCTGTTTGTTTAAGATTTCACAATGAGGCCATTTCATAAGTCTAAAAACTCAATACAAGGACTCTGTTTTTTCCCGTCAGCCACTAGCTGGATGACCACTCCTCTCACTTGGATTGCCTTTATAGTTACCGAGCATCTTCACACTGCCTTCAACCAAATATCTAATTTATGGTTGAGGAAACTCAGGCCACTCAAAAAAAATCACTGAGTCAGAAATTCAGCACAGGCAGAATTTTAATTGAAATATTCGGACTCCAAATATAATTTCTCATATTCTATTGTACACACTATCCTTTTTTTCCCATATGTCCTGAGTTCGGTTGGATTTGTGAAGTAGCAGTAAGACTTTTAAGATGGAACTTTATACAATTCCTCGTGTGGAGGGGTACCTTTGCTTATGTCAGCTGTATCCCCAAAGCCTCAGGTTTTCTGTGACTCCAGCCAGAAACTGTGATTCACCTGGTTCAAAGGAGTGTGGATTGATTCCCGTGAATAAAAGAGAGATTGAAAATGTAACCTAAATAATCTTACTCACCAAACTTGTGATGAAGAATCATGATTGGTCATTACAGAGTATGGAGTAGAGTTCCTTGTGCTATTCAGAAGGTTCTTATTAGTTGTCTATTTTATGCATAGCAGTTTGTATATGTTAATCCCCGTCTCCCAATTAATCCCTCGTCCCTTTCAGCTATATGGGGAAATAATCTTTAAAAGGGTGGATATATGTATAGGTATGACATATGTATGACATTACTTTTCTGACAAAGGTCTGTCTATGGATTTTCAAAGTTATGGCTTTTCCAGTAGTCATGTCTAGATGTGAGAGTTGGACTATAAAGAAAGCTGAGCGCCAAAGAACTGATGGTTTTGAACTGTGGTGTTGGAGAAGACTCTTGAGAGTCCCTTGGACTGCAAGGAGATCCAACCAGTCTATCCTAAAGGAGATCAGTCCTGAATATTCATTGGAAAGACTGATGCTGAAGCTGAAACTTTAATATGTTGGCCACCTCATGCAAAGAACTGACTCACTGGAAAAGACCCTGACGCTGGGAAAGATTGAAGGTGGGAGGAGAAGGGGACGACAGAGGATGAGATGGTTGGATGGCAACACTGACTCAATGGACATGAGTTTGAGTAAACTCTGGGAGTTGGTGATGGGCAGGGAGGCCTGGCATGCTGCAGTCCATGGGGTCGCAAAGAGTTGGACACGACTGAGCGACTGAACTGATATGTATGTGTAACAAATTCACTTTGCTGCACAGCATAAGCTAACCAACATTGTGAATCAACTATACTCCAATAAAAATTAGTTTAAAAAGAGAATCATGGCTGGGAGCCCTTCTTCCCAAAACCCTCCTGCCCTCTCCTAGACCTCTCTTCCATTTCCATGTGACCAAAGCGGAACAAATCCCCCCTTCTCTTCTTTTCAGGATTCTCTTCTGTTCTCCACATAGTGGTGGGATGGGGGAATAATGTCCTCTTATGAAAAATCGGTGTTCAGTGCAGAATAACAAAGTTGTCCAAGTGCGACAATGAAAGGAAAGGAGGCTCCCACTTTTGTCCCCTCCTGACTGGGTAAGACGCCCTCACCACAAATTGCCTGGTTCACTTTCTTTTTTGTCTTTTCCAGAGATCTTGAACTCACACCTTTTGGGCAAACCCTAGATAGCCTTGGGAAGCATCCTGAGTTTTGGAGACACGGGAGAGGCAGGCTGTGAGCCCTCTGCCCGTGGTGTGACTGTGCCCAGGCCCCGCCAGGCAGTTTTTGTAAAGGCACTTTTACTCAAAACGTACTACGAATGTTTAAAAAACAATGAGGGTTAGAAATAACAAAAGGCAGATGTTGGCTTGTTTTGTGCGAAACAGAATTAGAAAAATAAGATGCTCATGGGCCCTGCAAGTGTAATTTAAGACAGAAATACCAAAGGTTGGCTTCCAGCCCTGTTGGTACCTGAGACACCCCCTGGACTTGGATCAGAAGCCATGCAATGCAAAACACTGCACCATCAACCCCTTTGGGGGCACGGGAGGGAGCAAATTAATACTTCTCCAAATTTATTCCATGGTAGTCACATCTGCAGGAATGGTGGGACACAGGGATCATTTTGAAGATGAAATCAACTTAACAACTGTTTTTTTTCTGTTGTCTTGTGGACAAATTATACCTGTGGGGAAAGTTCTAGGCTTCCCCTTTCCCCTCAGCAGTCTCCTCCTGGGCAGGGTAATATAGCAGAAAATAACACTGGACATGGGGTCAGAACCTGGCCCTGCTCCCTCCTTGCTAGCTGTTGATACTGGAGAAGCATCTTGGCAACATCTGTGGGGAAGGGGGACCTTGGGAAACTGATCACTAAAAATTCATTTAATTTCCATCAACTCCATGCTTCTCACTTCTTCCCAGGTCACCTCATCTGCTTTTATTTATTTTGCTGAGGTTTTCTTTCTCCTCCATGAGAAGGATAGACAAAAGAAAATGGGAGAAAACCTTGTAACTGTTCAGTTTTGAATTGTCGCACGTCAAGCACTCAGATTTCTCAGGATACTTTTGTGAAAAGCAATTTAGCAAACTTCCTTGGGATTCAACATGGTGTTTTCTACTCATTGAGATAAAGAAAAAAATTTTCTTGGCCTGACCTCTTGCACATTGATAGATACATATAATTTAGTAGGACTACATTGGAAAATTGTATGAATTGGTGTCAGATTACACCTTCTCTTGGTTACCTAGGATGTGGAGCTAATCTCAATATTAATTCCCCTCAATATTCTGGAATCTGTGGCATTATATTCAGTCCCTCTAAGCAACTGACACTTTCAGGCTCTGCCTCCCTCGGTCAACGATGGTTAGTCCTAGGAAAGAGCTACTTTTCGCCTTTAAAATTGGAAACAAACTGCAGTTGGCAAGAGCACCGGGGCAGGTGGGCACAGTTCCCTTTACTTCATCTTCACCCCAAGGGAAAATGGGAAAATTCATGAGACAAGTTATGTTATTTATTTGCTTAAGAACTTCCCTTCTGCCATTCCCTCCATATGGTTTACGTTTTCCCTCTGAATTGGTGCTTTCACAGTACAAAACGGCCTTTGTTGAGAGGCAGTAACAGGTGTGTTGTGAGAGAGGGAGCGAGTGGGAGAATGGGAGAAAATGTGCATCTGCGTGTGAGAACACGGAGGGCTGAGTGTGAGTTTTGTGCGTGCAGGTGTCCACGCAGTCTCAGGCTCGGAGACCCGGTGTGCTCAGGGAATTCCTTCAGAGAACAGAGTCACGTAATATTTAAGAGCTCTTGGCTGAGATATCCATGCACCATCTGTGAACATCCCGTCCAGAGAGATGCTGCAAAACCACCTTGGATTCTTATGGCAGACAAAGCAAATGCATTTCAGCAAAAGTTCTGATGAAACTAGCTCAGCGACACTCACCCTGTCTCGCTCTCCTCCCTAAACAGCATCTTAGACAACACGTGGGCTTCAGGCCAGACAGACTGGATTAGCGTTTCAGCCAGGTATTCCTCGGTGTGGGGATGTTGGGGGATTTACTCAGCTTTGCCAAGTTCCTTTTTCTTTTTTTAAACCCATAAATACTGGATCACAATGCCCAAAGTCCTGGTGTAGCTGAGGGAATTCAGTGCCTGGGCATGGTGGTCACTCAATAACTGTTGGTTCTTTTCCCATAAACGCAATTCTCAACTCAGATTGAGCAGAGATGGGAAAAATGCTTCCCATATGTTCAGGTAGGTCACTGCCAAGGTCCAAATTGCCTTCTAATTTGCCAACCAAGGTTTTGACCTCTTGTCCTTTGGCATGATAAAGATGCTTGAGATGTTGCAGCTGCACGTTTCTGCTTTAAGCTCATCTTCTCCACAGAACACTGGAATGACTGTGCACTGCCTTTAAGACACAAAAGCTCACCTCCTGCCCTGCTTTCAGCAGACCCTGACCTCCAAGCTGTTTTCATGGGGATGGTGTTGGAACTGTGGCCAGCCTCTCAGGTCTATCTGGACTGATTCCCATCACGTCCAGTGACACATGGATGGACTGCTGCCCAGGAGATGCTCCATGGCAGTGGGACCTCACATGATAGATACAGCTTTTGGGGAAATATAAAACCATGACCCTTTGTTTCATTAGCCCCATAGAGCAAGCAGCTCAGTTAGACTGGTTGAGAAGGAAGACCTGCTCCCTGCTTTTCACCAGACACCACAGTATTGTGGAAAGAGAATGGAGTTAGGAGTCAGAGGAAAGTTCAAATCCCACAACTGCCACTATAACACAAAAGCAAAACAAAATAACACAAAACACCAATTTAACTCCCCAGTTTCTGTTTCCAGTTTTCTACATGGTGATTTCCAACACATCAAGTCGCTATTCCTGAATCCGTCCGGAAGTCACCTTAGGCCATGGCTGGCACAAGTAAATCATCAATGAATATCAAATGTCCTTCACAAAGCTTTCAAGCCCACGTGACAGAGAACTGTTCTACACACATATTTGAACGGTTTGTTACTTGGCCTTTTGGCAGTGATTAGCCAGCTCCAAAGGAGAAACCAGTCTGTGCTGACAATTAGGGGAGCAAAGATGTTGAGGTAGAAGCAAGTTTTCTCTTTGCTCCAAGAAATGATAATTATCAGCCATCATTTCTTACTTTTGAAGGCAGACCAGCATGCTGGACAGGCTTCTAAGATGTGTCCATGTTGGATACTGCAAATCAATTCCCTCTGCACAGTTTACCCACATCCAGGCACGACTTCCGGCAGTTTAGTGCTTGCAAGGCTAGCTACTCCTTTCCCCAGGTCCCTTACAGTTAGCACTTCACATGTGATGTAGATTGCAGGAATAGATGCACCACATCTTAGATTTTATATCGAGTTATATGGTATCTTAGTCTTGACTTCCTGAAAACTGATTCCTGTACAAAGAGTGGGCTTCCCTGGTGGCCCAGGTGGTAAGGAATCTGCCTGAAATGCGGGAGACCTGAGTTCAACCCCTGGGTTTGGGAAGATGNCTGAAACTCCAATACTTTGGCCACCTCATGTAAAGAGTTGACTCATTGGAAAAGACCCTGATGCTGGGAAAGATCGAAGGCAGGAGGAGAAGGGACGACAGGCTGGATGGCATCACTGACTCAATGCACATGAGTTTGGGTGAACTCCAGGAGTTGGTGATTGACAGGGAAGCCTGGCGTGCTGCAGTTTATAGGGTCGCAATGAGTTGGAAACGACTGAGCACCTGAACTGAACTGATCTCAGGCGAGATGTTTCTAACCCCCATTTTTCAAATAAACTATATGGGTACACAGTTTTATAATAACGATATGCAAATTGTGTATAGATTCAGCTTAAATAGAATCTTTGCTGCAACCCCGCTAAAGTTCTTTATTCTTTGTGTCTTTGTAATAAATAATTTATGTATATTCTTGAAGTTTCTCCCTGATTAAAGAAAAAGAGTAATAGTGATTTGTCTTCTCAAAAGCATTTACAGCAACAGTTTTTCTTAAAACATTTAACTATCTAGCATATATACATTATTTAAATTGCTTAGTGCTTATGTAAAAGCAAGTTGGCTAAGTCAGGGTTTTATTTGGTCAAATTATAGTTATGAATGACCATTTTTTGAGGAGTATATCAATCATACTTTTTCATTGGATAGGAGGTAGGAGTCAATATCCTTGTTGAGACTTGAGTTCTTAAAAGTCTCACATATCAGTTCCTAAGTACAAATGTAAGATTAAGATTAGAGGCAGTAATTAACTAGACACTCAAAGTTTTAACAGGTAGTAGTACAGAAAACGGAGAAGGTCATGGCAACCCACTCCAGTACTCTTGCCTGGAAAATCCTATGGGCAGAGGAGCCTGATGGGCTGCAGTCCATGGAGTCACAAAGAATNGTTCCTAAGTACAAATGTAAGATTAAGATTAGAGGCAGTAATTAACTAGACACTCCAAGTTTTAACAGGTAGTAGTACAGAAAACGGAGAAGGTCATGGCAACCCACTCCAGTACTCTTGCCTGGAAAATCCTATGGGCAGAGGAGCCTGATGGGCTGCAGTCCATGGAGTCACAAAGAATCAGACACGACTGAGTGACTTCACTTTCAGTTTTCACTTTCATGCATTGGAGAAGGAAATGGCAACCCACTCCAGTGTTCTTGTCTGGAGAATCCCAAGGATGGGGAGCCTGGTGGGCTGCCGTCTATGGGGTCACACAGAGTTGGACACTGCTGAAGCAGATTTGCTGCAGCAGCAGCAGTATAGAAAGGGTATCAAACTGTAAACCCAAGGGATTATATGTCATTGGGAAAGAAAGATTTTCTAGTTCTCAGCCAAGAAGTCTCTGGAATTTATTGAAAGTTATATTGTCTAGGGAAACAATAAAAATGTTAGATTTTATATAAAAATCTTAGTTATTTATTCATTTATTTATTTGATGAATTCCAAATATTAATAACTTTATAACAACATGTATCAAAACTAAACTATTATCTTTCAGACTAATTCAAGAAGAAAAAGAATCCACAGAGTTACGTGCGGAAGAAATTGAGAACAGAGTGGCTAGTGTGAGTCTGGAAGGCCTGAATTTAGCAAGGGTCCACCCAGGTACCTCCATCACTGCCTCGGTCACAGCTTCTTCGCTGGCCAGCTCATCTCCCCCTAGTGGACACTCAACACCAAAGCTCACGCCTCGAAGTCCTGCCAGGGAAATGGATCGGATGGGAGTCATGACACTGGTACGAAGTGTCCAGAGAACNTTTAATTTCCATCAACTCCATGCTTCTCACTTCTTCCCAGGTCACCTCATCTGCTTTTATTTATTTTGCTGAGGTTTTCTTTCTCCTCCATGAGAAGGATAGACAAAAGAAAATGGGAGAAAACCTTGTAACTGTTCAGTTTTGAATTGTCGCACGTCAAGCACTCAGATTTCTCAGGATACTTTTGTGAAAAGCAATTTAGCAAACTTCCTTGGGATTCAACATGGTGTTTTCTACTCATTGAGATAAAGAAAAAAATTTTCTTGGCCTGACCTCTTGCACATTGATAGATACATATAATTTAGTAGGACTACATTGGAAAATTGTATGAATTGGTGTCAGATTACACCTTCTCTTGGTTACCTAGGATGTGGAGCTAATCTCAATATTAATTCCCCTCAATATTCTGGAATCTGTGGCATTATATTCAGTCCCTCTAAGCAACTGACACTTTCAGGCTCTGCCTCCCTCGGTCAACGATGGTTAGTCCTAGGAAAGAGCTACTTTTCGCCTTTAAAATTGGAAACAAACTGCAGTTGGCAAGAGCACCGGGGCAGGTGGGCACAGTTCCCTTTACTTCATCTTCACCCCAAGGGAAAATGGGAAAATTCATGAGACAAGTTATGTTATTTATTTGCTTAAGAACTTCCCTTCTGCCATTCCCTCCATATGGTTTACGTTTTCCCTCTGAATTGGTGCTTTCACAGTACAAAACGGCCTTTGTTGAGAGGCAGTAACAGGTGTGTTGTGAGAGAGGGAGCGAGTGGGAGAATGGGAGAAAATGTGCATCTGCGTGTGAGAACACGGAGGGCTGAGTGTGAGTTTTGTGCGTGCAGGTGTCCACGCAGTCTCAGGCTCGGAGACCCGGTGTGCTCAGGGAATTCCTTCAGAGAACAGAGTCACGTAATATTTAAGAGCTCTTGGCTGAGATATCCATGCACCATCTGTGAACATCCCGTCCAGAGAGATGCTGCAAAACCACCTTGGATTCTTATGGCAGACAAAGCAAATGCATTTCAGCAAAAGTTCTGATGAAACTAGCTCAGCGACACTCACCCTGTCTCGCTCTCCTCCCTAAACAGCATCTTAGACAACACGTGGGCTTCAGGCCAGACAGACTGGATTAGCGTTTCAGCCAGGTATTCCTCGGTGTGGGGATGTTGGGGGATTTACTCAGCTTTGCCAAGTTCCTTTTTCTTTTTTTAAACCCATAAATACTGGATCACAATGCCCAAAGTCCTGGTGTAGCTGAGGGAATTCAGTGCCTGGGCATGGTGGTCACTCAATAACTGTTGGTTCTTTTCCCATAAACGCAATTCTCAACTCAGATTGAGCAGAGATGGGAAAAATGCTTCCCATATGTTCAGGTAGGTCACTGCCAAGGTCCAAATTGCCTTCTAATTTGCCAACCAAGGTTTTGACCTCTTGTCCTTTGGCATGATAAAGATGCTTGAGATGTTGCAGCTGCACGTTTCTGCTTTAAGCTCATCTTCTCCACAGAACACTGGAATGACTGTGCACTGCCTTTAAGACACAAAAGCTCACCTCCTGCCCTGCTTTCAGCAGACCCTGACCTCCAAGCTGTTTTCATGGGGATGGTGTTGGAACTGTGGCCAGCCTCTCAGGTCTATCTGGACTGATTCCCATCACGTCCAGTGACACATGGATGGACTGCTGCCCAGGAGATGCTCCATGGCAGTGGGACCTCACATGATAGATACAGCTTTTGGGGAAATATAAAACCATGACCCTTTGTTTCATTAGCCCCATAGAGCAAGCAGCTCAGTTAGACTGGTTGAGAAGGAAGACCTGCTCCCTGCTTTTCACCAGACACCACAGTATTGTGGAAAGAGAATGGAGTTAGGAGTCAGAGGAAAGTTCAAATCCCACAACTGCCACTATAACACAAAAGCAAAACAAAATAACACAAAACACCAATTTAACTCCCCAGTTTCTGTTTCCAGTTTTCTACATGGTGATTTCCAACACATCAAGTCGCTATTCCTGAATCCGTCCGGAAGTCACCTTAGGCCATGGCTGGCACAAGTAAATCATCAATGAATATCAAATGTCCTTCACAAAGCTTTCAAGCCCACGTGACAGAGAACTGTTCTACACACATATTTGAACGGTTTGTTACTTGGCCTTTTGGCAGTGATTAGCCAGCTCCAAAGGAGAAACCAGTCTGTGCTGACAATTAGGGGAGCAAAGATGTTGAGGTAGAAGCAAGTTTTCTCTTTGCTCCAAGAAATGATAATTATCAGCCATCATTTCTTACTTTTGAAGGCAGACCAGCATGCTGGACAGGCTTCTAAGATGTGTCCATGTTGGATACTGCAAATCAATTCCCTCTGCACAGTTTACCCACATCCAGGCACGACTTCCGGCAGTTTAGTGCTTGCAAGGCTAGCTACTCCTTTCCCCAGGTCCCTTACAGTTAGCACTTCACATGTGATGTAGATTGCAGGAATAGATGCACCACATCTTAGATTTTATATCGAGTTATATGGTATCTTAGTCTTGACTTCCTGAAAACTGATTCCTGTACAAAGAGTGGGCTTCCCTGGTGGCCCAGGTGGTAAGGAATCTGCCTGAAATGCGGGAGACCTGAGTTCAACCCCTGGGTTTGGGAAGATGCCCTGGAGGAGGGCATGGCAACCCACTCCAGTATTCTTGCCTGGAGAATCCCCACGGACAGAGGAGCCTGGCAGGCTACAGTCCATGAGGTTGCAAAGAGTCAGACATGACTGAGTGACTAAGCACACAGGCCAAAGATCTGCATACAGAAGGTTTATTAGGGACTGTCTTTGGGAACAACACCTAGAAGGAAAAGAGGGAAGCAGGAATGGACTGAGTTTAGAGAAACTGAACTGTGATGTAGTTGCAAAGCAGACTTCAATCAATCCCATGAGTGCCCCGCACTGGGAAGGCCGTTCAGAGGTGTCCTCAGTTGAGGTAGAAGAGACTAGTATGCTGTATCCTGCATCTATCTTAAGACACGTTCATTTATTTGGTTGCATCTGGTCTCAGCTGTGGCACTCGGGATCTTCACTGCAGCACAGGGGATCTTTTGTTGTGGCACACATGACTCTCCAGGTGTGGTGTAGGGGCTCAGTTGCTCCACGCCATGTGGGATCTTAGTTCCCCCACCAGGGATCAAACCCAAGTGTCCTGCATTGCAAGGCAGAGTCTTAACTGCTAGCACACCAGGGAAGTCTATATCCTGCATCTATTAGTCAATGGACATAGGCTGCCCTTTCCCCCTCCCCCAACCCAGGGACAAGGCATACCTGGGGCTAGGCGGCTCCTAATGGTCAGGAGTGATTTTCAAAGATGGGCATAGTCATCAGCAGTCAACTCTCTGGACTGCTGGGAGAATGAGTGCCTAGGTCCTGAAGGGGAAATGCGGACAGCCCAGCACAGACCCCTAATGTTCACTGCTGAGAGCCCACTGCGCTGCTCAGACCAACTTGCTCATACTACATCTACCTCAGCTGCAAACAGCTTCTCTGGGATTTTGGCTGGCATCATTTTCAGGGAAAACTTATGAAACAGCTTGATCTAATGAACTACAGTCTTCATGGCTGCAGCTGGTTTTAAGGTCACAACAGATGCTCTTCTCTACTGCTCCTTCTAAATTCCCTTTTCTCCTAGCTATCACGTCTGCTGCTCTAGAAGCTTCGCTGGTATGGTGACCAAATCCCACCCCCACCCCCACCCCTGTGAAGGTCTGAGCCCCTGCTCAGCATACTCTTTTCAGGCTGTGACTATTGCACTTGTCATCAAAATTGCACAGGGTCAAACAAAAACATGCCAACTCCAGTTAATCATCAGGCTGCCAGAACTGCAGTGTGTTGCATTTTGTGTGCGTGTAACAGCTGCCTATCTTCTCCCGGTGATCAAGGCCAACTGTTCCTACCTGCGTGATGACTCCTTTCCTTGAAATGCTGGTCTTTGGGCACAATGAGCCATAGCACTTAAAGGTGAAAGGATTAAAAACAGAGATTCCCCAAAGTAGGTCACTGGGAGTGTGAAAATTTGAGCTACTCGTATTTCTACCACTTAGTTCCTGGGCACATGCATTCTGCCTATTGGGGGCACAGTCCTGTATAAAGTTGTTGGTTCTGGGTATACTCTATCCTCATGAGACAGCATCTCACCTGTGGATGAAGTTTGGCCTTTTCCCTCTTCTGTCAGCTGGCAGTAGGGGACTTACCATGTGGCCCTGTGTGTGCTCCAAGAGACACCAGAGCAAGAGGGATGGATGACACACGGACCGGGTCACTCACTTGTGCAACTAACCTGTGCCAGCCCCAGGTGCCCCGCTTTTATCTTATGATAGATTACTGTCGGGCCACCAACCATATAGCTTGGTGGATCTGATAGATGGACAGGTCTGCTCGGATGACCACTTCACTCCCATGGTGAGGGCCGAGTCATTTTTCAAATGGGATATAATTTTATCCTGCAGATATTAAGTGTCTTGCTAGGTGCCTGTGTTGTGATTCCCCGTAAGGACGAATTTGCCATCGACTCCACGGGGCATCTGTTTTTCTACCACAGATGCCTCTACTGGGGTACCCTGGTATTGCCAAGGGGGCTGGGCTACTTGTCCAGAAGCCTGGGGCTGCTGCACACCCCTCTGCTGTTCTGCCCTTCCTGCTCTTTTTCTACCTGTCCCAGCAAGAAGGGGCTACTTGTAACCTGACGCACAGACTGGAAAAATATTCCCAAGTGTGGAATTTGCTGTACTCAGAACCCGAAGAGGTCTATCACACTTGTGTATCCTTCTTAGTGAGGGGAAGTGCAAGATATAATATCCATCATTCACTTTGGAATCGATGCCCTGGCATGCCCAGACCCTAAAAAACTGTACTGATATGGGGCCTCTGAACTTCAAAGGGTTACCTCCTATCCCCTGAAGCTCATAGATGAACCAAAACTCCCAAGGCATTTCTGTTGGCATTTATCTCTGTCACTGGCCCCAAGATGCGATGTTATTTTTTAATTTACAAACTTGGCAAGAAGAGGGAGACAGTTTCAAAGCCTTCGATTTGTCATTCCCCACTCTGGTAGCTCTAAACTCCAGGCCAAGAAACCAGTGTGGAAGATTTGCCACTGCTATGTATGTCCATGTCCACTAGTTCTCAAAATATTTGAGTAATTTCCTTTCCCTAGTGCATAGTCACCCAAACTATAGATCCCTTTGGGGAGGGGCTGGGAGAATCACTACCATATACAAGTACCATGGTGCTCTGGGATCCTTTGTACTGGTGACCCAGCTTCTCCCAGTCAGTGGATTCCAGATACGAGAATCAGCTCAGTCTAGGAACTACTTATTGGGGGTTGCTGCTCTTAAGTCACCTAACCATCCTTTTTTTTTTTTTTCTTTTGATTGATAAGATTGAGAAATACTGTCTTGGGCTGCATATCTCTCCTGTCCCAGGAATGCCATATTCTATTCATCATCCCCATGGCTGTCTAGGAGTCAGGCTCTCTGGCTGCCTCTCAGACCTTGCTTTTCATTGTGCAATAATTGTACAATAATTGTACCCAATTATTGTAATGAACAATAATTTAATAATTTTGATGGGAAGAAGAAGCTACATTGAGATACAAAAGCAACAGAGACCTCTGCTGATTCTAGAAGATGCTCTGTAGCCAGGATGGCTCTTCAGAGTTGTTCCTAATTGAAGTGAGGAAGCGGCGTCTTTGCAGCCCAGCAGCAACCATTCAGTGGCATGGAAAGCATTCCTCCAGCTAGGCATGGTTTTTGTGGCCAAGGGAAATTCTTCGTGGTGAGGTGCGGCCAACACTCCTGGTGTCTCCAGGACTATGCTTCAGGACCACACCTTAGAGCTTAAAGGTGAGTGGCACTATCGTATTCTCTACCCTAGGGAGAGAGGTAGATGACAAAGCATCTGTTTTGCTTGTGTGGACCATGGTGACAGCTGTATGATTCCGGAGCCAGGAGTTATAGTAGCAATTTGCTAACTCTTTAGCTTTTGATCATGTCAGAGGTGGCAGCTCCCTTGACTTTCTAGTTCTGCAACGTTGTTTTGAGACATATCCTGGAAACTGGGACCAAAGCCTATTTCTTTAGCCCTCACACTGAGTATGTGAACTTCCAGCACCTCTAAATAAATTTCTTCCTGCTTAAACTAGTTCGAGTAGATTGTATGTTCTCAACTAAGAACCCTGAACAAAGTTGGTATTTGATAGCCAGCATCCGTTCTGGTTAGATGGTGCCATGATGTATTGGTCATTGTATAAACTGAAAATTACATAAAACTTTACCAGTAGAGTCAGGTTTCTAGATTAAAGGCAAAGTAGCTAACATATGCTGTATGCTGAACTTCCCAAGACCTACAGCTCTCTGTGGCTGCTGACTGACATAAGGTCAGTGCTCAGTTGCAGACAGTGTGTGCTTGTATTACTTTGCTAGTTAGGCTTGCAAGAAAGGGACATGAACAGATGACTTTGGGGAAAGGCCTCTATGTTGAGGTTTTATGGAATTGTGGTATAATAAGTGATGACTCTCAGTAGCTACAGGTGCGCAGGGTCGTGGTGCTTTAGGAAACAAGGACAGTTGGCTCAGTATGCAGTCTAAACTTGAAAGTCTTGGCTATCTCATACCTTGGCATTTACTCTTTTCCAAAAGGGGTTTTTGTTGGAGTGGTATACCTCCATCCCAACAGCAACTGGTATTATTGGAGAAAATTTCTCACCAAGCCTTTGTGAAGGCAGCTGGCTTCTCACATGCCTAGTACACATAGGTTTGCTCCTGGTTTCTCTATTGATGCCTGGTTCAGCCGGCTAGAGACAGGGTAGCGAGTCATTCATAGAACAAACGGAATGCTACTTCACTTTAAAATGTAGCAACTCTTTGAGGGGCTGGTAAGTGGGGTCTTGTTCCGCTTTGTTCCGCCCTAATGCAGCTATTCCAGTGCTGAATCCTCCCAGAATATGACTTATGAGAGTCTGAGCTCCAAGTGTCACATCAAGGGGAGCTGCTGCTTTTCTTTCCTTCTCTAGAGCCCTTTGTATAAATCCGTCTCTTTTCTGATAGCCTTAGATAAACTTGGTGTAAAGTGCTTTGTGCTTCCACAATTGCTCAGCAGCAAAGAATCTGCTGCAATGCAGGAGACTTGCAGGAGATATGGGTTCGATCCCTGGGTTGTGAAGATCCCCTGTAGTAGGAAATAGCAACCCACTCCAGTATTCTCACCTGGAACATCCCATAGACAGAGGAACCTGGTGGGCTACAGTCCATTGGGTGGCAAAGTGTTGGACATGACCGAGCGACTAAAAACAACAAAAATGTGTTTATAGAGAGGCAGATTTATAAACACGCACACTTTTGAAGGTATAGCCTACTGCTGCTGCTGCTGCTGCTGCTGCCGCGTCACGTCAGTCGTATCCGACTCTGTGTGACCCCATAGACGGCAGCCCACCAGGCTATCCTGTCCCTGGGATTCTCCAGGCAAGAACACTGGAGTGGGTTGCCATTTCCTTCTCCAGCGCAGGAAAGTGAAAAGTAAAAGTGAAGTTGCTCAGTCGTGTCCGACTCTTCACGACCCCATGGACTGTAGCCTACCAGGCTCCTCCATCCATGGGATTTCCCAGGCAAGAGTACTGGAGTGAGTTGCCATAGCCTGCAGAGCTCTGTATACATACCTACTGAAGCACAAGAGGATAAAACACATCCATTTTCTCAAATAATAAAAGCTCATATAGCATTTGTAACAGTGTTTTCCAAATGTACCCAAGGGTAAGTTTGAAAAGTTACCTTGGTTTTTTGTTAGGCTTTCAAGTGCTCAGATCCATTGAATCAGAGTTGCTAGGAGCAAGTCCTGAAAAGCTGTGCATTCAATAAGTGCCCAAGGTGATTCTTATCAGAAAATACTTAGGAAACCAATCCCTTCGTTATAGCCACTTCTCTGGCCAGTCCTATAAATGGCCTGCAGTTGTCATCACCCACCTCAGGGTCACAGATGGACCCCTTGCATGGGTGAACCAGTTGGATGTGCAGAAAGCAGTTATTAAACAGATCTTGATATTCAAAACAACCAAGGGAACTAATATCAATGTGGTCTTTCTTTAAAAAAATAAATAAATAAAGTAATGAGATAACCCTAGGCAAACAGACCAAAGGCAAGTGTGCTGAAATCTGACCACTTTATGAAATAGTATACTGAACAGAATTAATCTATTATGTTGTCCTTTCATCCAGGATTCTTGTTTGTTCCCCGCCCCCCTCCTCCCGTTCCCGATTAGAAATAACCCTATAGAACACGCACTAAATTCTGGGCTGTGCTCTTTGTTGTAAACTCAGAGAGAAGTGTAGATGGGCAGCAATGAAGACTATATTACACAATTGCTTAAATATGAGTCTTCAGCAAAGATGAAATGACTTGAGGCTTTTCAATGAACACAGCTTTAAGCTCAGTAAATAATGGCTTGTATCAAATTTGTTTATTACCATGGGTAATTTGTTCTTAACTTAGACATATTTTACACTTGAAGTAATGTTTCACTAGAACTCCATAAAGCAACTGTGTAATTGATAATAAATATGTCACTACTGGTAAGTAATTAATTCATATGAAGTTAGTTAAAACCATGAGAGCACCGCCTAGAGTACATAAAAAGAATGTATAACTAACTAAAGTAGTTATAGTCAAATAACAGATGGTATAAAGAAGTCAACAATGAAACAAATAAAAATGTGGACAAAGTGTGTGCTTGTGTGTATGTGTGTGTGTGATCATGCTTATCAAGCACTTGTAACACACTTGATATCATGCCTGACCTTTCTCTCAGAACTTTTCAGGGAAGTACTGAATTCGGTTATTGTAGATGAGGAAACTGAAGATCTGAAATTTTAAGTCGTTTGTCGTATGATATACTGTTAACTAGCAATGGAGAAGGCAATGGCACCCCACTCCAGGACTCTTGCCTGGAAAATCCCACGGACAGAGGAGCATGGTAGGCTGCAGTCCATGGGGTCGCCAAGAGTCGGACACGACTGAGCGACTTTACTTTCACTTTTCACTTTCATACATTGGAGAAGGAAATGGCAACCCACTCCAGTATTCTTGCCTGGAGAATCCCAGGGATGGGGGAGCCTGGTGGGCTGCCGTCTCTGGGGTCGCACAGAGTCGGACACGACTGAAGTGACTTAGCAGTAGCAGCAGCAGCAATGGAAATGAGGTACTGTTAATTAGTGATGAAAATGAGTNTCAAGGATAGAACCCTTGATGTTGATACTTAGGAGATGTTGATACTTAGGAGGAGAAAGAGGAGGCTGACAACACAGAGGAGAAATGATCAGAAAGAGACCATATAACTTAATGTGATCTATTGCAAAAAAAATGGGCTTTTGCTTACAAATGTGGGCTATTGCTTAAAATTGTTTCAAAGAGGGCAGCAGAAGATGAGATGGTTAGATGGCATCACCAACTCAATGGACATGAACTTGAGCAAACTCTGGGAGGTAGTGGAGAACAGGGAAGCCTGGAGTGCTGCAGTCCGTGGGGTCACAAAGAGTCAGATGCAACTTAGCAATTGAACAACAGTTGCTTAAAATGTTGGAAGAAAACACATTTGTGAGAGAAAAGTCACTTCATTCTCTGTTCCTTGAACTATGTTCTTCAGACTTTGCCCTGATTTTTAAAGAGAAAACATGTCCACCATGCCAGTGGGCACATGCATGTTGAAGTGTGTTGACCAAATACCATGTCTAGGATTCTGGCTTCTCTATGCCCTTCTATTCAACAGTTAGAACTGTCCTGTCCTCTCCTTGTCGTTCAGCCAGCAGAACAATTCCCCGTTGTGTGGGGACTTAATTTCCTCGGACACTTTAGACTGGGGTTGTGAAGAAATGGGTTTAAACCATTGCTGCTTCTTTTCTCTGTTCAGTAGTGGGAAAGAAATAAAAGTGATAGTACCTCCCTGACGCCCAAATAAAATGAAACCAGTAATATGGTGTGTGGAAGGAAGCTGGAGCATGGAAATCAGGAACAGGTGGGCCTAACGCGGTACAGTTACACATGTTCTTTCAGAAGGACAAATCAGAACCGTTGAAGAGAAGGCCGCAGCGACACACAAACTCCTAAACCTCTGGACTTGCCAGCTGGAGAAACAGATTGTGCTGGGAGAACTTAAGAGTCACCGGAGAGTGTTTAGTTCTCCAAGTGAGTAGCAGAACTGTGCTAATGAGGTCTTTAACACCTGTACTCCAACCAGCCGCTGAGTCTAAGCAGAACCAGGTGGGACAGCCAACAGCTTAGAGGTGGCCAAGGGGAACTCAGAAACCGAAAAATCCCCACTCTTCCTGGCTGGTAGGATGCCCATGACACGTGTTGTCCTTTTTTATGCTTTGTTTTTTTCTCTTTTCCATATATATTAGTCAAATGAAGAAAAGAATGTTACTATGTAACACAAAACATGGCTTTCAATTTATCTTTCCCAGTTACGCATTCCCTGGTCGCTTGATTTTGTCTCGAGCATGTAGCGCAGTTCAGGCACGATGGATGCAGCTCTGATTCTGTCACTTGTTACCTCCAGGAAGTCTTCATACAGACAGCGGCAGGTGGCTAGCGCAGAGGAGATGGGATGCGGAAGGAGAAAATATCCTTCCAAGATGTCCCTCTTTGGCATGCTTTGATGTTTTCTGTTTGTTTTCTCGGCTCTGTGAGCTTGAAGAAGACTCCTTTTAAGTACCCTACATCCTTCCCTCTCCTCCCCGGCAAACACTCCCTGTGTGTTCTTGCCTCTCTTCCCCACTCAAGTTTTGACAGAACAAATAGTGATAATTGGGAAACTGAGACACAAAATATAAACATTAATCTGGGTAAGTAGCTGAAGACTAGAAAAGGCAAGACTTCAGATTAACTGGTTAGGAAAATCGAACTTAGAACCAAAGCAAATGTGAGGCTGACCACATTGAATCTAAACCTCACATTCTGTACGGTGCGGTGTCCTACAGAGAGAGGGAGGGAGGAGCCAGGCCAGTCCCTGTGGAGCAGACCTGGGGGCTAATGAGCAGCCACCTGGGCACAGGTAGAACGGCAGGAGGGTGGACATTTGCGGGCTATGCCCTCTGCAAATGTGGTCTGATCAGTTTCAAACTCTGACCAATCAGATCAGTGACTGCTGTAATGGCCAGTGTCAAGAGGTCACCAATTGGGTATCGCCTGAGTGCCTTTTCATGGGCTTTGGCTGGTGGGCAGCGGGTGAAGAATGAGGAAAGCAATTTTCTTGCCTTCTTTTTTCCTTTCCCAATAAAGACTGGAATCCATTTAGAGTCCCCTATCACTGGATTGACTCATTGGAAAAGACTCTGATGCTGGGAGGGATTGGGGGCAGGAGGAGAAGGGGACGACAGAGGATGAGATGGCTGGATGGCATCACGGACTCGATGGATATGATTCTGAGTGAACTCTGGGAGTTGGTGATGGACAGGGAGGCCTGGCGTGCTGCGATTCATGGGGTCGCAAAGAGTCGAACACGGCTGAGCGACTAAACTGAACTGAACTGAACTGAGCTGATCACTGGATTCTTTAGCCCAGTTGGTTAAATTTTTTTCTCAAGTCAAATCCTCATTTTAATTAAAAAGATATAGATGATGCAGATCTTTATGAAACTTCTGCACTCCTTTCAGCTCCAAATCTATTGAAACCTGCTGCACACTGTGTTCTATCTGCCACTTTTCAACAAAATAGTAAAGGTATCTCATGGAAGGATTACATTTGGTAAGAGCTGTGCATGGTGAGGAAGACAAAAGCTTATAGTTAAAATTATTTGCCTTTTCTAACTTGAGTATAACAGGTTACAATTCTTTGGGTTATTGGAAGTTTAATCAAGACTCCCAGATGTTACAGTAAATTAATGACTTATGATTAAGTTTCTCTTGGCAATTAATGTCAGCTTTTAAATCAGTGTTTGTTACATTTCATGTCACATTTACATTAAGTAATGAAATATTTGTTTATTGCATAATGTTCTTATGAATGCTCAAAGCACCCTCATTAATTATAAAGCATTGCTCTGGAAAATATTTCTTGTTGTGAGACTACTGAGATCCACGTGTTCACGGTGTAAGTCTGCAATGCCTGTCTGGCCCAATGTTCATACACTGTGTACACTAGAAAAGCAGGTGCGGCAGGCACAGCGCTGCACGCACTCTAATTGAGCAGAGGTAGTTTTCACCCTCAAACGAATTGGACTGATGAACTCACAGGAAACACTGATTAGTTGGAACTGGGGGAATTTTTTTTTTTCTAGTTATTCCTGGGATTTGTTCCATGAAAGTATTTTTTGGAATTGGCAGAAAAACCAATTCGTACAAAAATAAATGTCCTTTCTTTAACTGAAAGAACTAGGAAACGTCTTAATGCCTAATGTTAAAAAAGCATAAGAAAGCAAGAAGGTGTTCTGTTTCTTCCACACTGAACTAAGTAATTTCAGCTGTGCTTTGAGATGGGCCACCAAGGCGATTATGATATTGAGATAATTTAAATAACAGCAAACCTTCTGCTGAGGACAAAGTGAACCTGCAGTGTTTAGATGATCTTTGTGATGGATGTACGGCTTGAGACTTTAAAAATCTACCATGTTGCCCCAAATACATGATCTTTTCCCTAAGTCTGAAGAAAGTGACACATAAAAGTAGAGGGTCCCTCAGTGAATGAGTGACAGAACTCGGTATAATACGGGGCTCTTCACTCTTGGGCAAAGGCTCTGCTGCACTAAGCCAGTGGTTTACAAAATCTTTGGGGCCACAGAAATCTGTCTTCAATGACATCTCATCAGGAAGCCTAATATTTAAAACAGAGTGGAGCTGGTGGATAATTCCAAGCCAGTTTCCGTGCCTCCATCAATTTTCAAAGTTCTTGCCAGGTTACAAGAATTTCTAAGAAAACTGATATTTCCCTACTTCATCTCCAAGAAATGGAATTCAAAGGACTTCTGAAAGCATCTTAATCTAAAGGTTTCATCACTACTGATGGACAGAACCATCGCCAGGCAGGTAAACACCACATACACTTCAGCAGAACCTGAACATGGGAAGCTCACATTGATGCTAATAAATGGTAACAACTTCCATGCAGCTTGTATTACCTTCTACCTGGACATGTCCATCCATTTCTCTAAGTACTGGCCTTGCATTCTGGACCACGCAGAAAAATATCAAAAGGGAAGCCTAGCTGAATCCCTCAAGATTCCCATCTCCTGAACTTAACACATCCTTTCTCAGACTCAAGAAAGGAAGAAATCCAGCATATATGAGCAGCTACTGAGGGCAAGGCGTTTTTTACCCAGATGATTTTTGTCTCTCACTTGACCTTGTGAGATATGTAGTTTTGTTCTCATTTTAAAAAGGAGGAAATCAAGACTCAGAGCAGCTTCACAAACTGCTCAGACAACTCTGCTGATAGTTGGGATTTAGATCTGGGTGAATCAAATTCCAAAGCCCACGTTCCTCCCACCACCTCATCTCTGAGTCTCTAGTTGCTGATGTCTCTGATAAAGTCCAGAAACAATACGCTGCTGGACACAGGTTTTATATTACCAGGTATCCTTTTTATTATAAAAGCCAGATCTCCTCAGTTAGCAGACTGTATGCATTTTGAAAGCATAGCATAGAGAAGCGATTCCTCGGTCTAATTCCCTCCTTCCAAAATGAAAACACTGCAAACCATTGCAATCTATATTTATGGTACATGTTATAGTATGTATCAACTTGAGAGACACTGAAAGGCATCACTAACAATCAAAGCTTTCTAAAACATCTCTTTCCATTCTATTACAGGATGGTCTGTATTCATAAGATCTATGGGGTTTTAGCTCGAATTTTGTTTGCTTAGAAGAAACAGTTACTCAAGTTGATAACACAACTGCCATTCATGTACAGAGTGATTCTTTGACAGAAGAGGAACACACATTTCTAAATACACTCATTGACTTTGCTATTCTTGAGTTTTCATGGCTATGGATGATTCTTTGCAAACATACTAGAGCTGTAATTTCTGAATGCACCAATGATGAATATCCTCTTACTGAATAACTCTTCCTGGAAGAGTTCCTAGAATTATATATCATTCAATATTACAATATCAAGTGCAGTTGCCCATACAAAAAGAGATACAATCATCTTTTTTCATTACCTGTAATTCTTTTGATCGATTTTTTTCCTCTGCTCCCTCCTCTATAAGTAATCTTAAGAGACAGGAAATCTGGGCTATTTTTTAGAGAATAATCACTTTTCCCCTCCAAGTTTTAATTTTCACTTGGCGTTAAGTGACAATAGAGGATTGGTATCAAATAATAAGCCTGGAAAATGTCTATACATGCACACACACAGAAGTTTGAATTTTAAAACAAATAATTTCCTCTATTTCTGAAAGCAGAGTTTCTTTAATTGGAAGAAAAAAAATCTGAATTTGCTCCATTCAACATTTTCTCCTCCTGTCTTAGCTCCAGCTACTGTAACAAATTACCCCATGCTTTACACAATAAATATTTATTTCCTACTGTTCTGGAGGCTGGGAAGGCTGAGATCAAGGAGAGCGCTCTTCTTGTGACCTCATTTTACCCGAATTACTCCCAAAGTCCCTACCTCCAAGGCTCATCATACTGTGGGGGGCGGGGAGAGAGAGAGAGAGAGAGAGAGAGAGTGTGTGTGTGTGTGTGTGTGTGTGTGTTCAAGCTTCAACATATGAACTGGGGAGAACAAACATTCAATCCACAGCATCTCCCTTTCCCTCTCCATGTTTCACCTCATGCCCACATTGGACTCTGCAAAGCCAAATACAGAAGCCTCCATCTGNGAGAGAGAGAGAGAGAGAGAGAGAGAGAGTGTGTGTGTGTGTGTGTGTGTGTGTGTGTTCAAGCTTCAACATATGAACTGGGGAGAACAAACATTCAATCCACAGCATCTCCCTTTCCCTCTCCATGTTTCACCTCATGCCCACATTGGACTCTGCAAAGCCAAATACAGAAGCCTCCATCTGTCCCACTGATGATTCTTTTTTGAGGACACTCCCTGTATAACAAGGTAATTTCCCCTTTTCTGTTTGTTCTAAACACATAGCTTTGATGAACCAAACCAGCCACTCTCAGACCCCACACCAGGCTCCAGAATAGTTCCCCTTCAAGACAATTGAATTATGTAGGTCCCCCAGTGGCCAGGGGAGGGGAGAGAAGAAAACTTGTAATAACAACAGATTTTTCATTTTTGAAAGGCTCCTTTTTGTTGCTAAAATATTTTATTTTCCCTGTAAGGAAAAAATAGTCCAGTGAACATTTTCACTAAATTGGAAAATAATTTTCAACATTACAAATGAATTTGTGTTCATTTAACTTAGGACCAATAAATTAAGGATATATTTCTGAAGCAAACTTTGGGTTTTAAAAGCTTGTAAAAGCCTAATTATTCGGGGATGCCAATGCAAAGACGTGGGTTTGATCCCTGGGTCAGGAAGATCCCCTGGAGGAGGAAATGGCAATCCGCTCCACTATTCTTGCCTGGAAAATTCCATGGACAGAGAAGCCTGGAGGGCTACAGTCCATGGGGTCACCAAGAATTGGACACGACTGAGCACAGCACAACACACACAAGACAAGTTGCCACTCTCCAGCCAGAGATTGCTAATTCGAATGTCCTGTGATGTTTCAGAAAAGGGCTGTGCTTTGAAGACCATCAGCAACAGAAAAAGTAAAAAACAAAACAAAAACAACTGGCTAGATCAGAATGACGAGCATCCACCTGCATGAGGGTCACTAAAAGCAACAGGGTCGGACTCGAAGTATAGGAAGGTGTTTCCAGGTCCTGCACGAATCTTCCCCTTTGTAGCTCCAGCCCTTAAGCCAGATCTGGAGCTGTCCAGAGGGAAGGCTGTCCCTGCCTGCTTGGACCCTGGACACTCAGAGGACAGACAACCCCTTCGAGGCCTCCAATCTGTATAGTGGCAGATTACCCAGCAGCAGGGGGGATGTTTGTAACAAGCAAACTGTTACTGAAAATAGTTAGAAGATACCAAATTTTTAGATGATAAACATAAAAACAGTAAGACTTCATCCCAAGCTACCCCTCCCAAAACACTTTGGTCTACTTGCAATCTAAGACACTCCTGAGCAGAGGAGAAAGTGGTGGGGCTTCAGCAGAGCTTCAGCAGACCTGCAGAGCTGCGGTTCACTTCTGGTCTGCTTTATCAATACAGCAGCCTGCAGTCTGCACCCACGGGAGTAAGTCATTCCCCATCACAGGTGGTAGCAGAAGAAAAGATGAAAACTGCCAGGTGATAAGACGCCCAGATGTCTGCCCTCTCTCCATACGGTGACTTTGCATCGCTGAGGTTTCTGCTATAAGGCCACAAATACTTGTGTGGTAAGAAGCAGCTAAAACCCAAGGATAGTTTACCCCCTAACTCCTACCACTTAATTACCCTAGAGAATTTTAGTGGAAATGTAATCAGATTAAGCTGAGGTTCTAAAGGAAATTATAGGTGGCCATGATGCCAGCTGGGAATTTACACACCAGTTTGGAGTGGCCTTTTGGATCTGTCCCTGAGCTATTTTTCTACTGAATACTCTTGTTATAGGAACAGCTCACCTTATCTGAAGAAGAAATGATAGTGTATTCTTGTCCTGACAGAGATTAGCTACTTAAATTTTCTTACACCCACTCTTCTTGTAAAGCAGTAATTCTATACTGCCTTAATCTTTCTATTTGTTTATTGATTTGGAATTTCGTGCATTTCATTGGCTTAAAGCAGAGCATCTCCATACTGTAAACCAACCCATGAAATCTACAGTTTATTGCACATTTTGAAGAAGCAAAAATTTTCATGCCCTTTACTCAATGAGACGAACATGTCTTCATTTGAAACAAACATCGAATCTAAGGCAAAAATGAGACTGAAGACAATGGACCTGGACATCTAGCCTGATCTTTGTTTTGTTGTAGAGGAGTGGCTGGGGGGGGAGGTCTCACTGTTGCTGACTCAGAGAGTTTTGACACCTTCAGTAGTATGACTGCAGTTCATGTGGAAATCCATTTGCAGGTAGAATCCTGCTTCACTCCACAAAGACGGCATTCTCTGCCTCCAAAAAAGCAGCTTCCCCTCTGGTGGTCATGGAAGCCTCTACAAACACACGTTGCTGACCAGAAGTTTCGTCCTGCAGGGTGAAGCTAGCCCCACTTATAGCTGCTGAGCCCTGGGACCTACTCCACAGGCAGCAAGATTGATCACGAGGTAGTTTATTTAGTCAGAGGATCACGGGTGAGTCAGGAGACAAGGAAATTCAGAAACCAAAGTCAGAAGTGATTGTGCATAGAAGAGGAAACCAGCTGCACCTGGCAGTCTGCTACCAAATCAGAAAGGGCTGTAATGGAAAACGGATGCGTTTATAGAAAATCCGTCTCCCGTCCTCCCCTGGCCAGGGCCGCTGCCCTCTTCACAGGGAGTCAGCGTATTAAGTTTGGCAGCTCTCGTAGAGCTTGCCATGCCAGGGAGGTTATTAAAACTGAACTGAAATGGTTTCATAACTCGGACTGGAAACAAGAGTGAGGAAAATGCTAACACCAAAGTGACAGACCAGAACGAAATGGAGCTAGATTCGTAGGCTCTCTGGCTCATGTTTCAGGAGGTTCCACGTGTTAAAATAGGCTGAAAAGTTAGCTAAATAAAACAAAGTGCCAAGCGAGACATTTAACACCCTTGAGAGGGGGCTTACCAATGAGAGAATTCGGTGATTCACCATGTTGACCGAACTGTACTGATGGGAATCTGAAGACAAGAATAATTATAATCACATCCCCTAAAATATCTGTCACATGTGAGGGACTTCTCCCTTCCCCAGCACTCCTCACTGATTCAAAGGATCTCAAAGATATTTTCTGGTTCTCAAGGATAGAGAGTACCAGAGATTGAAAAAGCAGATGAGTGATGTGTTTTACCGCCACATATTACAGTCATTAAGAGTGTAGGCCAACAACTTCTTGGAAGGACATACTAATTTCAGAATTATACAATTTAAAACACTTGCTAAAATTGTGGAGGGTCTGATGTTAGCAGAGTGGTAGTTCAGGAGAGCCATCAGTGGGCTAAACTTATTTTTCCAGGTGGTCTTATGTGTATCCAAATAAAAGTTATTTCTGCAAAAATACCAGCTATCATCTCTGGGAGGACCTAAGTTGAGGAGCAGCAAACAGCTTTCACATTTGAAGCCAAAAGAATGTTTTTAGGCCCACTGAAAAGGGTGGTCACAGGCTTTATCCATGAGAATATATGGTAAGACCAACTCATGCCAGTCCAATTCAGAGGAGTGAAAAGGCTGGATCTATAATATCAGTGCCCATGACCAAAAACGGTGGAAAGAATTTTAATGAAGAAGACAGAGAATGTCAGAACAAATGGTTAAAATCTAATTTTCCTTGTGGCTTTTAGGGCATTTCCATGACTATTTTTGTTCATTTCAAAAATAGGCATTTCTTATATTGACTTCCTTTTCCATGAGCTTTTATTTGCTTCTAATTCAAAAGCAAATCTTTGGTGGCTCCACCTTCAAAATATATCCAGCTTAAAATATTTATCAGCACAACAGCCCTATGGTGGTCAAGTGTGATCATATCTCACCTGGATTATTGGAGTAGTCTCCCCTTACCCACCCTGTCCTCCCTGTGGTCCTCTCTTAATGCAGCATCCAGAGTGATTCACAGACATAGAGGAGCTCTGTTCAAAAACTCACCAATGGGAGAGGATTTGGGGGAGATGGTAGAGTAGGAATCACCAAAAATCTGTTTCCCCATCTAGACAACAATTGCACTGGAAGAACTTGTCTGATGTAACCACTTTGTAACCCTGGAGTCTATTTAAGTCTTTCAGCTTCTATGGGAAGGCTTGAACAGTAAATTGTGGTTAATTCTGATCAGCTTCAGTTCATGCTACACTACCATCCTCCCCTGGCCCCAGCTGTATGGCAGGCAGCTGTGCATGGGTTTCTGGAGCAGCTTGCACACAGCTTGTAGGAGCCAGGGTGGGCAAAATACATCCTATCTGCCAAATATCAAGCATCTGTTCTCTAATTGCTGCTTCTGATCACAGAGATGCAAAGAGGAGAGATCCATTGTTGCTGTATCTCCACAGTATGGTTGCAACCCTCTTCCCCTTTAGCCAAAGTAACTTGTAGGCTTTTTTTAAATTTTGGAAGTCAAATATTAAGGCTAGGATATTCAAAAACAATATCATATATGGGGAAAATTAGAAAGTAACTATACATAACGAGGGAACGGCATAGGCTCAGAAAGACCTGAGATGATCTTAAGTTTATACCAGGATGAACCTTGGCATAGAGCCAGACCACAACAGTTGAAAACAAACAAACAAACAAACAAAAAACCAGAAACCATAGCAAACTCCAGCAAACCCAGTAGAAAGGAGACAATATAGTTTCCAGAGTTCCAACATAATTTTATTCAAATGTCTATTTTTCAACAAAAACTCAAAAAGCATACCAAAACAAGAAAGTATGACCCATTCAAGAGAAAGAAATAAGTCAAGACAAACTGTCTTTGAAACTGATAGGAGTTATACTAGACAAAGACTTTGAATCAATCATCTTAAGGATGTTCAAAGGTTGAAAGGGAGATGTAGAGAAAGTCAAGAAAAGGATATGTGAAAAATGAAATATCAGTAAAGAGGTAGAAAACCTAAAAATAAACCAAAAGGAAAATTGGAACTTTAAAGTATAATAACTGAAACAAAACTTTCATTAGAGGGATTCAAAGGCAGATTTAATCAGTCAGAAGAAAGAATGGGTGAAGTTGAAGATAGGACAAGCAAGGACAAGAAAACTGTTGAGTCTGAAGAGTAGAAAGAAAAGGAATTGAAAAAACAATGAACAGAGCCCAGGGGACCTGTTGAATGCTATCATGTGGACCTAAATGTGCACTGTGGGAGTCCCAGAAGGAGAAAAGAGAGGGTAAAGTGCAGAGAGAATATCTGAAAAAAGAATAGCTTAAAAACTTCCCAAATTTAATTAAAGACATGAATGTAAACACTAAAGGAATTTAATGAACTTCAGGTAAGATGAACTCAAAGAAATCCACAGAGACATATTATAATCAAATAAAGAGAATTTTGAAGGCAGCAAGAGAGACGCAACTCATCACATGAAGTGATTATTTCAGTAAGATAATCAGTAGGTTTCTCATCAGAAACTTTGGAGGAAGGCAGTAGGCTGATATATTAAAAATATCAAAGCAAAAAAGCTCTCAACCAAGAATCCTATATCCAGCAAAACTGCCCTTCAAGAGCAGAGGAACTAACACATTCCCAGATAAATAAAAGCTGAGAAAGTTCATTACCAGTGGACCTGCCCTGGAGGAAATGCTCGAGGGAGTCCTGCAGGGTTAAACAAAAGAACATTAGAAAGACTGGAAACTGTATGAAGAAATAAATGTCTCAATAATGCAAATAATTGTAAACACACGAGTAATTATAAAAGCTGATGTTACTGTAACCACTGTAACAATGGTGTCTGCATGTGTGTGCTAAGTCCATTTTATGTTTTCTACATGATTCAAGAGACTTGGATTATTTTTTAATTATTAGTCTAAAAACTAGACTATTGAACATTGATTTGTAATCCTACATTTTGTTCTCTACATAATTTTAGGCATTAATGCATTTTTTTTTTTATTTAACACTTCTATTGAGTACATTCTATGTTTTGTGTACAATGCTATGCAAGGGGTATACATCAGTAAAGAAATGAGCTAAAATCTGGTGAGAAAAAGTCAAAGAAAAGTTAACAATTTTTTTTTTTTCTTCCTGGTTCAGTTTTGGAAAGTTGTACTTGTCTAAGAATTTGTCCATTTCTTCCACGTTGTCCAATTTATTGGCATATAATTGCTGATAGTAGTCTCTTATGATCCTTTGTATTTCTGTGTTGTCTGTTGTGATCTCTCTGTTTTCATTTCTAATTTTATTGATTTGATTTTTCTCTCTTTGTTTCTTGATAAGTCTGGCTAGTAGTTTGTCAATTTTATTTATCCTTTCAAAGAACCAGCTTTTGGCTTTGTTAATTTTTGCTATGGTCTCTTTCGTTTCTTTTGCATTTATTTCTGCCCTAATTTTTATGATTTCTTTCCTTCTACTAACTCTGGGGTTCTCCAATTCTTCCTTTTCTAGTTGCTTTAGGTGTAGAGTTAGGTTATTTATTTGACTTTTTTCTTGTTTCTTGAGGAATGTAATTTTAGGCATTAATGCATTTAAAAGATTTATTAAATGATGTTTTGTGCACACATATATAAAGATGTAATCTTGTGACACCAACAACTGAAAGGAGTGGGGACACAGCTGTAAAGGAGTAGGGGTTTTGCATGTTAAAAATGATTAAACTATTAAACTATCACTGTGTTCAAAAAACTATTGTTGAAGTTAAGCTGGTATAAATTCAAATTGGAGTGTTATAGCTTTAGGATGTTAAATGTATTCCCCAAACTGAACAGAAAATAGCTGTGTATATACAGAAAAGGAAGAAAGGAATTATTTCACTATAAAAAAAATCAAGTAAACACAAAAGAAGACAGTAATGCAGAAAATGAGGGAAAAAAGCTAGAAGGCAAGTAGCAAATGACAGAAGTGAGGCTTTCCTTATCAGTAATTAATTTACATGGAAATAGATTAAACACTTCAATTAGAAAATAGAGATTGGCAGAATGGATAAAAACATATGATCCAACTATGTTCTGTCTGCAGGAGACTCAGCTTAAATACAAAGAAGCAAATTACACTGAAGGTGAGAGGACAGAAAAATATATTCCATGCAAATAGTAACCAAAAGAGAGCAGAGGTGGCTATACTAATGTCAGATAAAATAAATTTCACTGAAAACGTTTTCAAGAAACAAATGACATTTTTATATTAATAAAAGTTTCAATACAACAAGAAATGACAATTACAAACACTTATGCATCTAATACCACTCCAGTACTCTTGCCTGGAAAATCCCATGGATGGAGAAGCCTGGTGGGCTGCAGTCCATGGGGTCGTCAAGAGTCAGACACAACTGAGCAACTTCACTTTCACTTTTCACTTTCATGCACTGGAGAAGGAAATGGCAACCCACCCCAGTGTTCTTGCCTGGAGAATCCCAGGGACGGGGAAGCCTGGTGGGCTGCCGTCTGTGGGGTCGCACAGAGTCGGACACGACTGAAGCGACTTAGCAGCAGCAGCAGCAGCATGCGTCTAATATCAGATTAGCAAAATATATGAAGTGAAACTGAAAGAATGAAAGGAGAAATATCGCTACAATAATAGTTGGAGACTTACATACCGTACTTTCAACAATGGATAGAAAAATTAGACAGACAATAGTTATCTTAACACAATAAACCAACTAGATCTAACAAGCATACACAGAATACTCTATCCAATAACAACAGCATACCCTTCCTTCTCAAGTGACATGGGACATTTTCCAGGATAGACCATAGGTCAGGTCACACATTAAGTCTCAATAGGTTTAAAAAGACAAATATGTAAACTTTCTGTTGTTCATTTCAAACTTCATCCATTGTGGTCAAAGAAGATACTTTATATATCTGTCTTAGGGTTAAGGTAGAACCTTTGGCCAACCCAATACTTAGGAACTGACTTAACCAAGGAGGTGAAAGACTCATATAACAAACTATAAAACATTTCTGAAAAAAATTAAAAACATAAATAATTGGAGACATATTCTATGTTTATGGATTGAAAGACAGTATTATTAAGATGTCAGTACTACCCAAAGTCAGCTACAGATTCAGTGAAATCCCTATCAAAATCCCAATGACATTTTTGCAGAAATTGAAAAACCCATCCTAACATTCATATGGAATCTCAATAGCCAAAATAAACTTGAGAAAGAAGAACAAAGCTGGAGAACTCACACTTCCTTTTTCCAAAACTTACTACAAATCTCAAGTAATCAAAACAATGCGATACTGGCATAAAGACAGATGTAAACACCAATTAAACAGAATAGAGAGTTCTCACATGTATCGTCAAATGATTTCTGATAAGGCTGCCAAGACTATTCAATGGGGAAAGGACAGTCTTTTCAACAAAAGGCACTGGGAAAACTGGATATCCACATACCAGAAAATGAAGTTGGATCCTTATCTAACACCAATATACAAAAAATTACTCAAAGTTGATCAAAGACTTAAGTGGAAATCCTAAACTATAAAACTCTTAGAAGAAAACATATAGCAAAACTTAAAGACATTGAACTTGGAAATGATGTCTTAGACATGATACCAAAAGCAAGATGACAGAAGAAAAAGTGGACTTCATGAATATTAAAAAATATTGTGCATCAAAAGACACTGTTAGAAACCTTCCTGGTGGTCCAGTGGTTAAGAATCTGTCTTGCAATGCAAAAGACATGGGTTCGATCCCTGGTCGGTGAACTAAGATGCCACACGCTTTGGGGCAACTGAGAGCACATACCACTAGAGACCCAGTGCAGCACGATGAAGAGCCTGCACGCCACAACCAAGATCCGATGCAGCCAAGCATGTGTTTTAGAAAGACACTACTAATAAAGTAAAAAGGCAACCCACAAAATGAGAGAAAACATTTGTAAATCATATATCTGATAAGGGACTAATATCCAGAATATACAGAAAACCGTAAAACTGAACAATAACAAAAATTTCAAGAATAGGAAAAGATAAAGACTTGAATAGATAGATACTCTTTGAAGAAAACAGATATACAAATGACCAATAAGAGTATGAATAGATTCTCAGCATCAGCAATGCTTAGGGAAATGCAAACCTAAAGTACAGTGAGATACCACCTCACATTCATTATGGTGGTGTCTATCAAAAACAGAAAATAACAAATGCTGGTGAGAATATGGAGCGTTTGCAGCCCTTTGCACTATTGGTGGTACAGGCACTATGGAAAACAATATGGATAGTCCTCAAAAATTAAAAATAGAATTACCGTATGTTGCAGCAGTTCTTCTTCTGGGTATATGCCCAAAATAATCGAGAGTAGAGTCTGTTCGCCCATGTACGCCCATATTCATAGCAGCATTAGTGACAATAGTGGAAGCAACTCTGGAGTCCCTAGACAGATGAAGAGATGATATATACATACAATGGAACATTGCTTAAAGAGGTAGGAAGTTCTGACACATGCCAAGGTGTTCACCATATGGGTGAACCTTAAGGATATTATGCTACATGAAATAAGCCAGTCACAGAAAGACAAATACTGTATGTTTCCACTTATAGGCGATACTTCGACTAGTCAAAGTCATAGAAACAGAAAGTACAGGGGTGGTGCCAGGGGTCTGAGGCGGGAGGAGAACAAGGAGTCAGTGTTTAGTGGGTACAGAGTTTCAGTTTTACAATATGAAAAGAGTTACAGAGATGGATTATGGTTCTAGTTGCACAATATGATGAATGTATTTCATACCGCTGAACTGTACGTTTGAAATTTGTTAAGATGGTAGATGTTAAATGATATGTATTTCACCACAATAAAAATTACTTTTAGAAGCGTCTCTGTGGACTAACACTTCACTCAGGGTGAAAGTCATCAAGACTCCACATCGGTGAGTCTCATCTCACACAGGTATCTAAGTCATCTGCTGCTGCTGCTGCTAAGTCGCTTCAGTCGTGACCGACTCTGTGACCCCAGAGATGACAGCCCACCAGGCTCCCCCATCCCTGGGATTCTCCAGGCAAGAGTACTGGAGTAGGGTGCCATTGCCTCCTCCATCTAAGTCATCTAAGGAACTTTAAATTCTACACATGTCTGTGCTACCTCTAACAGTTATGTTTGAATTGGTCCAGGGTAGGATCCAGACAGAACCTGGTTCCTGTCCAACCTCATTTCCTACTACTTTCCCTCTCACTGCAGGTGCACTAGCCTCTAAACACACTTCCTTCCCCAGCCTCACATGTCTCTCACATGCCTTTCCTCCTGTGTCGCTCCTCCTTGAGCTGATACTCAATAAGTATCTGTTAAATGAATAAATTATTCTAATTCATGCAACATGGTAAGTAAGGTGTGACTGATTTTGGATGCCTGCCCCACTGATATATATACACTCTCCCTTGGGCATTTAAAAATTTTCAGCCTTTTTTAGAAATGGATCCACTGCCTAAATTCAGAGAATTGGAATGGATACTGCCCTGTCCTCACCATTTCTAGAGTTGAAGAGACCCTGCTAGGCTATTTCTACTCAGTGCATTGTTTTAGAAACAATGATGAGAGGAAAGAGCAACCTCATGACAGCTGACCACAACTAGGGATTTTCTTTAGGGTCTCATTCATATTGATTTTCCACTGTATCCCATAAGATATCCGTGAATGATAAATATAGAAAAGTTTTCATTAAAATGTTTATTGGAGTATAATTGGTTTACAACATCGTGTTAGAAAAGTTTTAAATCACAGACCTTAGAAACATGCATCCTGATTCCCATAGCCCAGGGAACCTCAGCAGCTACATACTACAATGGCAAGGCTTCTCTAGACTGAGAAGCATTGTATTACCTACCTCCCTAATTGAACCTGCAAGCATGTAAGACCCAAAGGGCCAATTACTTAATTAAGATCACACAGTTAAATCCTGGAATTAAAACTGGAATTTGGCCCCCAGCCTTTGGGTGCAAGGCTTTCTCTGTGTGCCTATTCTCTGTCCACAAGCACATGCAAAGTCCTTATCCCATTAAACACTCCACACCACCCCACCTCACAATTTCTGATTTCACATTATTGCATGGAATCAACAGCAAGGAGGGTGACACTAAGGAAATTACCTATAATCTTTTCAAGCAAATATCCATTTTCTGATGATGTGTTGGAATTTCTGTAGAAACATTCAGCAAGAAATCAAGTTATCTATTAATAAAATACTCAGTAGGGTGATAGTCATGAAGTAGGGCTTGGCAACCAACAGTGGACACACTGAAGGCGAAATTCTGACCTTTAAGGGGATAATGACTGTGAATAAACTATGGCAATATGTGAATCAAGGACTCTTTTGCTGAGTTTAAATCGGTGAAGGAGTACTTGATTGATTTCAGAAGACAGCTGTCCACAGCTCATGTAAGGGAGAAAAGCAACTGGAGTCATGTACTTAGTATACCAACTTTAATTAATCAAATAACAGCCCTCTGTGTATACCTACATGAGTGTGGGAAAAGTTGTGGGGATATATACAGCAACTGTTAACAGTGGTTTTCATAGGCATATGGAAATGAAGGAAACCCAGGGAAGGTTATTCACTTTCTCTTAAGGCAAGGTCTAGGACCCTTTCTCCTCAAGCAAGTTATTCTATTTTGAGTTCCAAAAAGTTGGGTGAAAATCATCCATCGGTGAAAAACCAAACCATTTTAGCTGCTTCTTTTGAAGAAGAATAGTAATTTCCTCAGGTGGACAGAGATACAAAGAAAAAGTCAAGAAGGTATTAATTGTCGTGAGTGAATAGATCTAAATCCCCGCCTGCTGATGGAGTCGGCTCCCACTGAGAGAAACTGGTGGGGGGGCAGGGGGACAGAAAAACACAGAGCAATGGGGAGTTAACAAGACTCTATCCAGAAAGAAAAGTAATTCAGGTAAAATCACATGAGAACCCTAGGTGCAATTTAGAGATGGCAGTGCAATAGTGCATCCAAATTTAAGGACTAGATGCGATGATTCTGAGTGGAAGCTTTCTGGCAAGGCCCACAAGCATCCACAGACAACAGTGACTTGAAAAAAAGTCTCAAAGAAACAGGTCTGACAATTACTACGAATAAACAGCGGAGGAGAAACACTGTATTATCTTCTGAAGGGATGTGTCAAAGCTGCCTTCAGGTTTTCTCAGAAAGAAAATGTATAAAAATTATAATACTGAGGTTAAGATTCTTTCATTCTTTCACAAAAATTATTAAACACTAATGGCCAGCCAGTATTCCATGCGCAGTGACACGGTGGTGACTAAGACAAAACTCCCGGCTTCAAAGAGTGACCATTCTAGTTCATGATACCGAAAATAAGCAAACAAATAACACGACAGGTAAAAAAAAAAGAGATGCTATGGAGCACAAAGTCAGGCTAAAGGGATAGCAGATAGGTCCCACTTTAAACAAAATGGCCAGGAAGGATCCTCTCATGAACTTAGGGCAGAGGCATGGATAAACTGAGAGAGTAAGTCATGTGAAGTTTTGGGGAATAGTGTTGAGGGCAAAGGAAACAGGAAGCACAAAGACCTGGAGAGGACCAGATTGGTGTGTGAGGAGTAGCAAGCAGGCTCGTGTGGCTGCAGAAGACTAAGCAAGGGGCAGCGTCATAGGAGATTAGGTAGTGGCCTCTAGGCCAGGGGAAGGAATTTAGACTTATTTTGAATGTGGTGGGAAGCCACAGGGCGGCTTTGACGAAATAGTAACAGAATGTGAGTGACATTTTTAAAAGATCGTTCTGGTTATAGCATGAAGGGCAAATTGTAGAGGAATACAAAGGAGCTGGCAGATTGGTGGGAAAGCTTCTGCTTTGGTTCATAGTGGCTTTAATTAAAGTGGTGAGACACTGCTCCACTTATTCCCAGAGCTTAGCATGCTAACAGGTGATAGAAAAGGTTTTGCTACTTTTTTTCTGGAACAGGCAGTATCTGCTCATTTTGTACTTGCTTAACCAAGAGGTCTTCACCCAGAGACTCCATGAAGAACAAAGCAGATTGAACTCAAAGTGATTTTTTTCTTACTTTTCCTAGATTGGAAANTGGCTGGATGGCATCACTGACTCGATGGATGTGAGTCTGAGTGAACTCCAGGAGTTGGTGATGGACAGGGAGGCCTGGTGTGCTGCGATTCATGGGGTCGCAAAGAGTCGGACACGACTGAGCGACTGAACTGAACTGAACAGTGTACAGAAATAAGGTGACTTTTCAAGGACCATGTGCTTACTTGATTTTTCCCCCTCAATTAGATATTATTTTCTTACCATTTATTTACATATAAACACAGATGAAAGGAAATCAATATAAAAACTGAATAGTATGTGCACTGATGCTGGGAAAGATTGAAAGCAGGAGGAGAAAGGGGTGACAGAGGATGAAATGGTTGGATGGCATCACCAATTCAAGGGACATGACCTTCAGCAAACTCCAGGAGATGGTGAGGGGTAGAAAAGCCCAGAGAGCTGCAGACCACGGGGTTGCAGTTGGACACGACTTGGCAACTGAACAACAACAAAAGTGTGTGCATATGCCAAGATATAAGAAGAGGGTAATTATTCAATACTAGGTGAAGGTCCCTGGAAGAGATAATCTGGACAGTGTCTCCAAGTCACAGTTGGCTTTAGCTCTGCCAGCAAGGCACCCAGTCCCTTCCAGAGAAATGAGGAGGCAAAGTGTTGAGTGACTCAGGAAAGCATAGACTCATGACAGCTTACTCATCCAACAGGCTGTCATGTGGGTCAAGTGCTAGATATCCAGCAAGAAAATGGGAGGGGCCTATCTGTAGTTTCCAAGCTCCTGAGGTTTCCAAGAGCAGAAACACAGCCTAGAGGTGAAAAGGACAAACAGATACAGGACAGAAGAGGAGGACAGACATTTTATCTGTGCACAGCCAAGGCAGGCCAAGTACAGAAAAGAACCCAGGAGTTCTGATCCCTGGTTCCAAAGTTAGTACAATGACAGGGCCACCTTGCTGATGACAGCCTCACCTTGCCTGCTTCCTAAGTCAGGCTGCTCCAATTGGCTATTGGCAGGGTCTTAATACCTAAGGAAATAAACCTGCTTGTTTGAAACTGAGGCAGTGATTCAAGTAAAGAATTTTAAAATAGTTTATTCTCTTATAATACATGGTAAGTGCAATTAAATTCTAAATAAATTCAACACACCTAAATAAGGAATTGTGGCTTCCCTGGTGCCTCAGATGGTAAAGAATCTGCTTGCAATGGGGGAGACCCAGGTTCAATCCCTAGGTCAGGAAGATCCCCTGGAGAAGGGCATGGCTACCCACTCCAGAATTCTTGCCTGGAGAATTCCAAGGATAGAGGAGCCTGGTGGGCTACAGTCCATGGGGTTCCAAAGAGTTGGACACAACTGGGTGACTAACACAAATAAGGAATTAGGATGAACACAGTAGAGCAGCTGTGCATGCATATTAGGAAATTTCTAGTTTAGAAAAAGGACACTGATGAGATTAATTTTATTCTTGCTTTTTTTTTTTTTTTGCAGGAAGAAGAGAATCTTAGTAAATGAAATAGTAAACTCAGCAGGTGACATACAACTCACTGGCATGAGATGAGTGATGCCTTTATCCTTTTTTCCATGGGAGATTCTGCTCTTTCTGTTTGGCTTTTAAATTTCTGGATAGGAGGGTTTATTGGAGAAAGGGAAAGATATACCCAAATGAATGCAGAGTTATAGAGAATAGCAAGGAGAGATAAGAAGGCCTTCTTAAATGAATGATGCAAAGAAATAGATGAAAATAATATAATGGGAAAGACTAGAGATCTCTTCAGGGGAATATTTCATGCAAGGGTGTGCATGATAAAGGACAGAAACAGGACCTAAGAGGAGCAGAAGAGATTAAGAAGTAGCAAAAATACAAAAATAAATAAATAAATAAACTACACAAGAAACGTCTTAATGCCATGGATAATCACAACAGTGTGGTCACACACCTAGAACCAGACATCCTGGAGTGTGAAGTCAAGTTGGCCTTAGGAAGCATCACTACAAACAAAGCTAGTGGAGGTGATGGAATTCCAGCTGAGCTCTTTAAAATCCTAAAAGATGCTGCTGCTAAAGTGCTGCACTCACTGTGTCAGCAAACTTGGAAAACTCAGCAGTGGCCACAGAACTGGAAAGGTCAGTGTTCATTTGAATCCCAAAGAAGGGCAATGCCAAAGAATGTAAAACCTACCATACAATTGTGCTCAGTTCACATGCTAGCAAATTTATACTCAAAATCCTTCAGGCTTCAACAGTTCATGAATTGAGAACTTCCAGATATACAAGCTGGATTTAGAAAAGGCAGAGGAACCAGAGATAAAACTGCCAACATTCATTGTATCATGGAAAAAGCAAGGGAATTAAAAAAAAAATCTACTTCTGCTTCACTGACTATGCTAAAGCGTTTGACTGGATCACAACTGTGGAAAATTCTTACACAGATGGGAATACATCTCATTTTACTTGTGTCCTGAGAAACTTGTGGATCAAGAAGCAACAGTTAGAACTGGACATGGAACAATGGACTGGTTCAAAATTAGGAAAAGAGTACAACAAGGCTGTATATTGTCACCCTGCTTATTTAATTTCTATGTAGAGTATTTCAGGTAAAATGCTGGGCTGGATGAATCACAATCTGGAATCAAGACTGCTGGGAGACATATCAACAACCTCAGATATGCAGATAATACCACTCAAATGGTGAAAGTGAAGAGGACCTAAAGCATCTTCTGATGAGGGTGAAAGAAGAGTGAAAACAGCTGGCTTGAAATTAAACATTAAAAAAACTAAGACCACAGCATCTGGTTCCATCATTTCATGGCAAATAGAAGGGGGAAAAGTGGAAGTAGTGACAGATTTTACTTTATTGTCTTCCAAAATCACCGTAGACAGTTACTGAAACCATGAAATTAAAAGACACTTGGAAGGAAAGCTATGACAAACCTAGACAGCATATTAAAAAGCAAAGACATTACTTTGGCAACAAAGGTCCATATAGTCAAAGCTATACTGGCTTTTCCAGTAGTCATGTACAGATGTGAGTATTGGACCATAAAGAAGGCTAAGCACTGAAGAATTGATGCTTTTGAATTGTGGTACCAGAGAAGACGCTTGAGAGTCCCTTGGACATCAAGGAGATCAAACCAGTCAATCCTAAAGGAAATCAACACTGAATATTCATTGGGAGGACTAATGCTGAAGCTCCAGCTCCAGCTCCAGCTCCAACACTTTGGCCACTTGATGCAAAGAGCCAACTTACTGGAAAAGATCCGATGCTGGGAAACATTAAAGGCAATAGGAGAAGGCGGTGACAGAGGATGAGATGGTCAGATAGTATCATCAACTCAATGGACATGAGTTTGAGCAAACTCCCGGGAGATAGTGGAGGACAGAGGAGTCTAGCATGCTGCATTCATGGGGTTGCAAAGAGTTGGACACAACTTAATGACTGAACAACAACAGAGTTTATTGTCTATTTTTGTCATTAATTTATATTTTTTTCATTAAACTAAGAGAATATATTCCATTCAACACATTTTCAACTTGTGGGATTTATTGAGGATTCCTTTATCATAGTTTTTTTTAATGTTGTAGAGTTAAAAAGAAAGTGCGTTTTTCATTTTGGTGACACAATTAGAAAAACAGACTGTGTCTACTGTTTGCATCTATATTATGATGTTCAAGCCCAGTTTATTCTCACTTTTTTTCCTGCTCTCATGGGATGAGAAAATAAATGCTCCTCTATCAGCAAGTTCTTCCTTAGTTTTCTTTATATTTCCAGTAGCATCTGCTTTATGAATTTTGATGCTTTGATATTTGATACATAAAGATTCAGGAAAGTTAGAGCTTCATTATGTATTATATCCTTTTTCATTGTAAGATGTCCTTCTTTATCTTTAATAATTTTGCATAATTCACTCTGAACTAACACAGTATTAGGGACTCTGCTTCTTTTGCTGCATTTCCCTGGCATGATTTTAGCAGCTTCTGTCTGAGAATAGCATATATTTGGACTGTGCTTTGTAATCTGATTTTAGAATTTTTTCTTTCAATAGGTTTATACTTGATGTGAGAGAAATGTTAGGTTCCATCATCCTTCACTGCATTTTTCCTTTGCAGTGTTGCACATACACAAATTAAAGACATGCACATATATATTTTTTCCTACACGGTCCTTGGTTTCTTTTGTGTGTGCGCATTTTCATTCTGATCATTCTAAAGGTTTTATAGCATGTTCTAAGATCTTTTAGTTGTTACTTTTATAAGTTTCCATATTATTATCATATTTTAAAATTCTTAAATAGAATCGGATGAATCACAATTACAAAAGATGAGACATGGGACTTTCCTGGTGGACCAGTGGCTAAGATTCTGAGCTTATGCACAGGACCTGGGTTCAGTTCCAAATAAGGGAACTGTATGTCACAATTAAGAATTTCACATGCTGCAATTAAGACTTGCTGCAGCCAAATAAATAGTTTTTTTTTTTAGTGATGAGACAATTACTACACTTATACCTACTCCATCTTGCCTGTTCTACACTGCCCAATTTTGGTTTATTATAATATTATCATCATTAACATTGCTGGCTGTTACCTTTGTCCTTTTAAATAATACACTGACACTTCTGTCACTTGGTTTATCATTTAAATGGTAAGGTTGGGGACTGCTGTAAAGATGAGGAGACTATGCTTACATTGCTTCTCCCTCTATCTTTCATTCTTGGTTTGTTTCACAATTACTAGTGAAGCTTTACTGCTATTATTATTTCTATATTATACTATATTCTATAATCATAATTCCTACAGTTGCTTAAACTTATGCCTTTTCCCCCCTAATCTTTCATTTTATTGAAGTATGGCTGACTTACAATGTCATGTTAGTTTCAGGTATATAGCATAGTAATTCAGTTTTACATATTTATATATATTCTTTTTTAGATTATCTACCTTAATAAATTATTATAAAATATTGAGAATAGTTCCCTGTGCTATACAGTAGGCCCTTGTTGGTTATCTATTTTATATATATTAGTGTATGTGTTCATCTCAGCCTCCTAATTTATCCATCCTGCCACTTTCCTGTTTGGTAACCATAAGTTTGTTTTTATGTCTGTGAGTCTATTTCTATTTTGAAAATAAGTTCACTTGTACCTCTTTTTTTTAGATTCCACATATAAATGATATCATACAGTATTTGATATTTGTTTTTGTCTGATTTACTTCACTTAGGATGATAATCTCTAGGTCCACCCACGTTGCTGCACATGGCATTATTTCATTCTTTTTTATGGCTGACTAATATTCCATTGTATACATACTACATCTTCTTTATCCATTCATCTGTCAATGAACATTAGGGTTGCTTCCATGTCTTAGATTTAGTGTTTGCTCTCCTTGCCACCATAGCTATTCCTTTCATCTCTTGATTGACATATTCAAGTAATTTTTTTTTTAATAAAGGATACAGAAGTTCTTTTTTCCTGGCCTTTTTGCATGCCTGGAAATATGAAACAATTTGACTGGGTAAAAAATTTCTTGGGTCACACATTTTCTGAGAACTTGGCAACATTTTTTCATCACCTTCTAGCAGTTAATATTGCTAAGAAAAATTCTATAACCAAAGTTATATTTTCCCTCTTATTTCTGTTTGATGTTTTTTTAAGGCCTAGATTCTTTCCTTTATCTTTGAAGTCCAGAAGCCTTGCTAAGCCATGTTTCAGTGTTGATTTTGCTGATCCTTCTTTTTTCTTATTTCCTGGAACAGCTGAGCCTATTTCAAACTATGGATTTAGGCCTTACTTATTTAAGGAAATATTTACTCTGTTATATCTGAATATTTTTTCTGTTTCCTTTATTAGAGACAAGATTTGTAGGAAAGTTGAAATTCTTTTTCCTGCTTCCCATATCCATAATTTTCTCAATAATCATTTCAAATATTTAAATATTCTTTCTCATTTATTTTCTTTTATTATTTTTTCCAAATCTACTCTTTATTTCTTTCTAAGGCCTTTAAAAATCACTTCTGTAGTTTAACTATTTCTTACTTGAGCCAGTATAGCTCTTCTTTGAATTATTATTCAGAAAAGCCATATTTAAACATTTTTAATGGAAAAATGTTCCTCTACAATTTGTATCTACAATTGGTCTAATTTTCTGGAATGTTAACCTGCCTTTTGCCAAATCCCTCTCATCTATTTATTGATTTTTCTCAGCATATTTGTATCATGGGCCATACAAACTTCTTTGCATTAATACTCATATTTCTATGAGATTTCTCATTAATTTATACGGACTGTTCTTATATAGGTGAACTATTTTCTAAAATATGATAAGGCAGACAGTACAGAGAAGTGAGCTAGGTCACTCATCCACTTGGATTTCTCTCTGCCCTGTAGCTTTGCCTCCCACCCAACAGGAAGTAGGAGGCTTAGCTGGCTTGATGGTCAACAGGGAGGCACTCAGCATTCATCTCCCTTCAGCTGGAAGACCATCGCCCACTCTCCTATGCTGCCTTTTAGCAAAGATAGTATGTTTCACTTTCCCTGAGTCCTCTCATGTGACTCAGGGACACCTCCAAATTCACCTTCATAGACACAGATCTCACCCTTCATGGAAACCAATGGTTTCTCTCCTTAGAATTCTTGGCCCACTTCAGGCAGGCTCTGTGTTACCTGAACTCTGAGAGTTCTGCCTTTCCTTTCAGCCTCTGCTCTAAACCAAACCCAAACCGACTGCGTTAATCAGGAGTTGGGCTATTTTCAAGTTTCATGTATATTTTCCTTTCTAACTTTCAAGAACTATTTTAGTCGTGCTCAGTGGATTTCAAAAAGAAAAGTGGGACCAGACGCCTTGACTCTGCCATCCCACTGAACACCTTGATGTGGCCAAAGAATGGCTTTGGATCTGTTTCTTTGAAAATTAGATTTCACAAATAATATGATCTGATGAAAGATGATCTCATGGAAACATGGGTCATGGCTGAATGCAAATAGAGTTACAGACAATAAAGTTTGAAAATCTCCAATATGTTCAAACCAGTGCCATTTCCACATCTTACAACAGTATCAGAGGGCCCATCTGGTGGGGTTTTTATCGTACCTCTTTATAGATCTCAAAACAAGGCATGTGACAAGAAAGAGCTCCTTATTGCTGAATATCACTGACCAAATAAATCACTTCCTGGAGAGTCAGTGAGTTAGTAAGCTTTTTAAAGTTTACAATTGAATAACTGCTCAAGCATTTTCTGTTGAGTTAATTAAATTGTATTCTTTCTTAGCCTATATTACCTATGGTATTTTTATTGTGATAAAATATACATGGCCTTCAGCAGTCCACTCTTTTTGAATGTATAATCCAGTGGTATGAAGTACATTCACATTATTGTGTAGTCACTGCTGCTATTCATCTCCAGAACTTTCCATCATCCAGAAATGCAGCTGAACCCATTAAACACCAATCTTCCCATTCTCCTCCCCTCAAACCCTGGTAACTATTTAATAGAGTTTTTAGCTGAAAGAACTAACAATTGTTAGTTACAGAACTTAACAATTGTTCCTCTTGCTATATTCTTGAAAATATAAGGGATGCAGACCGTAATAAACATGAAGACTTGCTGTGTTAGGTAGAGGTAAGGCACTCAACCTTGGCGGATGACATCTACCGCTTCCTCTGTGTGGCTCACTCAGTCTCTCTGTAAGTATGCTCTAGAGAGGTATTACTCTTTTTTTGAGTTTGCAAATTCTCTCTTTTTTTCAAATTGCAGCATAATTGCTTTAGCATGTTGTGTTAGTTTCTGCTGTACAACAAAGTGAATCAACTGTAAGTATACACATATCTCCTCCCTCTTGAGCCTTCCTCTGAGTCCCCCCTCCCACCTCTCTAGGTCATCACAGAGCACTGATTTGAGCTTCCCGTGCTACACCACAGCTTCCCACTAGCTAGCTATTTCACAGCTCATGTATGTCCCACCTTCTCCTTCCCTCCTGTGCCCACAAACCTCTTCTCTACATCTGCATCTCTATTCCTGCAGATAGGTTCATCAGCACCATTTTCTAGATTCCATATACATGCATTAATAGATATTTGTTTTTCTCTTTCTGACTTACTTCACTCTGTATGACAGACTCTACGTTCATCCATATCACTACAAATGACTCATTTTCATTCCTTTTTATGGCTGAGTAATATTCCTTTGCATACATGTACCACATCTTCTTTAACCATTCATCTGTTGATGGACGTTCATTATCCTCAGTTTTCAGATGAGAAAACTGAGGTAGCGCCAGATTAGGTCACTTGTCCAAAGTAAAAACGTGCCTGGGACTGGAATCTAGGCACTAGGATCACAAAGGCAAAGCCTACACAAAACAAGCCAAGAGGGTTTAAGCGCTAAACACTGTGGTCCTGAATTTAGGTATTGTCTGGCCTTGGCCATTTTTCAGAAAATGTTCTCTTCAAGATCACTCCATGAACAACCAGTGACCAAATCCATGGGCCTCTCTAGGCTCTCGTTTTCCTCTGTCTCTCTGACGCTTTTGAAACTCTTAAGCAAACCTTCTTTCTTCAAATTCTCTCCTCACTCAGCACCAGCAGAGTAAGTTGAGAAGCATCACTGCAGTAGAGAAACTTGAAACATGCAGGGGGCGATAGGGAAAAGCCGGAGAGCCCTGAGCAAGGAGCAATAGGCTGAAGTGGTCCCTTAGGAAGGTCAGCCTGTTGGGCCTTCATACCAGCAAGGCTTGGCTGCTCTAGGAAAGATCAACGAAGCAGCTGTCACAGGGATCTGGATATGGTCATGACTGAACTCCAAGAAATGTTTATGCTCTAAGGGAGTTGATTCTCGAATGTACCATTAGAATACTCAGGATGTGATTTTTAAAAATCCTCATGAAACTCATTGCTCTTGTATTTCAGGGGAACGTGGAGGTCTATGAGAACATGGCTTTTCTGATTACTCAATGTTCCTTTGTCCGGTTCCACAGGAAAATGCCTCTCAACTCTTGCTTGTCCTAAGCAATTTTATTATGAGCTATCAACTCTGAGTCCCACAAATGTGCATGTGTCTTCTTTATAATGTCTGCTAGAAAACGCAAAAGGAAACGGGAGGCTCATGCAGCTTCACAGCAGGTGTCCTGCGTCCTCACCCAGTCTTGGCTCCATCTGTCTTTTCTACTTGTATTCACCCTTTGGCCATATTTTCTCACTTATTGTGGATTAATTTGTTTCACTGTCTCGTATGTATTTTTGAAAGATCCTCTCTTTAAGTGGTTTCTAGAATAGGGAAGGAGAGAAAGAACACAAGAAATGAAATTTAAAAGGAAAGAATGTAATCCAAGCAAGTCAACGCTAAGAAGATAAACGAAATTTAAAAGGAAAGAATGTAACCCGAGCAAGTCAACTCTAAGAAGACATTTTTGAGACACGTGAGAAAACTGGAAAATAGATGGGTATTAGATTATTACAGCTGCTTCAGTCGTGTCTGACTCTTTGGGACCCTGTGGACTTTAGCCTGCAAGGCTCGTCTATTCATGGGATTCTCCAGGCAGGAATACTGGAGTGGGTTGCCATGCCCTCCTCCAGGGGATCTTCCCAACCCAGGATTGGAACTTGTGTCTCCTGCACAACAGGCAGGCTCTTTACCCACTGAGCCACCCAGGAAGCCCTAGTAAGGGATTATTATTAATTTTCTTAGTGAAATATGGTATTGTAGTTATATTTTTAAAGTCCTTATCTGTAATTCATT
>SJYA01002027.1:5546836-5745384 GCA_006410615.1 Neotragus moschatus
ACTCATTGGAAAAGACCCTGATGCTGGGAGGGATTGGGGGCAGGAGGAGAAGGGGACGACCGAGGGTGAGATGGCTGGATGGCATCACTGACTTGATGGGCGAGTCTGAGTGAACTCCGGGAGTTGGTGATGGACCGGGAGACCTGGCGTGCTGCGATTCATGGGGTCGCAGAGAGTCGGACACGACTGAGCGACTGAAGTGAACTGAACTGAACTGACCCCGCTGATTGTCAGTGTGCATTAAAGGCCCGAATCTCAGTAGCTCGATGCAGCAAAGGCTTGTTCATCACTCTGCAGTCTAAGTCAGGCTGTCAGGGAAAGGGACGCGGGTTGGAGCAGTGCAGGGATCTTCTCCACACGGACACGCAGGGCCCCAGCTCCTTCATGGAGCGACTCTGCCATTGGTTGCGTGAGACTTTGGAGATTCTCCCTGGACCCTCAGAACGCAGTAGGCCTGAGACAGACAGAAGAAGGAAGCCTGCGCAGGGCTCCATTAACCAGGCCTCGGCCCACATTCCACTGCCAGAACTCAAGCACTTGGTCCCACTTACTTTGCAGAGGCGGGGAAGGCCGTCTAGCATCGTGCCAAACAGGAGGAGATGATGAAAGCCGATGAGCCGCTGGACAAGGTCTGCCACTCCGCCACTTCTCATGGGTACGGCGGTGATGGTAACGGTGTAGTTGCTAAGTCAAGTCTGGCTCTTTGCGACCCCCACGGGACTGCAGCCCAACAGGCTTCTCTGTCCGTGTGGTTTCCCAGGCAAGAGTACTGAAGTGCGTTGCCATTTGCTTCTCCAGGGGATCTTCCCAACCCAGGGATCAGACCCGTATCTCCTTGTCCTGGCAGACAGATTCTTTACCACTGAGCCCGTGGATATGACACCTGACAGAATGTGGCTCTTTGCCGTCCTGAACTCCTCCTGGGTGCCCTGTGTCTTACAGGCTCTGGGACCCCCTGCGCACGCTTATCAGGACTGTAGGCCTGTTTGCCATCCCGGCGGGCTCCAGAATGGCTTCCGCAGCAGTTCATGATTTAATGCAGGGGTTTAGTTCCCGAAGTAGAGAAGGACCTATGCGTCGGCTGTCGGGGTGCAGATCTGTGGTTGGGTCCCGTTGCTCTGAATAGTGACGGCAGCAAGGAGCCGACGACGTGGTGAACTGGAATTTGTCCTCAGCTGCTTCTTCTGTTGCCTGAGCTCCTCAAGGGATTACACTCTAAATTTGTTCTCTCTTTCTTTTAATACAGGAATGGGGGTTCCCGATACTTTTAGCACTTTATATGTGGATATTTTCACATTTAAGTGAAAATGTCCATTTTCCTGGAATGCCTCCCCAGAACCTGGGAAGCGTAAATAAATATAATATGTCTTTTATGGATGTTGTGTACACACCAGTCTCCAACTTGACCGAGCAGATAATGAATAAGATGGCACTTGCCCCTGTTATGAAAGGTAGGTGTGCTCATGGCCAAAAGTATTCCTGATTTTATTATTTTATTTTCTAATTGAAGTGCAGTGGATATGCAGTGTTGTGTCAATCTCCGCGGTACAGCCCAGTGACTCTGTTACACACACAGAGTCGCTCCTTTTTTCCTATTCTTGTCCATTATGGTTTATCACAGGATTTTGGATATAGCAGATAGCAGACCTCACTGTGTATCCATCCTGTATATAAAAGTTTGCGTCTGTCAGCCCCAAGCTCCCAGCCCGTCTCTGCTCCACCCCCTTCCTCCTTAGCAGCCGCAGGTCTGCCCTCTGTGTCTGCGAGTCAGTTCTTGCTTCCTAGCAGGTTCATTTGTGTCCTTTTTATATTCCGGCAATATCACGTGGCGTGTGCCTTTCTCTTTCAGACTCGCTCAGTAGCATTGTCTCTGTTTGCACCCACATTGCTGCAGACGGCATTCGCTCTTTTCATGGCTGATCCGCATTCCATGCCATATGTGTGCCTCATCCTCTTTATGTTTTTGATAGAATGTGTGCGTCTTTAATTGGAAGCCACAGTTAACTATGACGCTAATTATCTAGACAGCAAGGTAGCAGACCTTTGTCAGTTCTTTCTCTCATTTAGCCTGAACTATTAGCCTTTTAAACCCTTCTGGCTTGATGAGGGTCTACTTCGGGGAGGCCTACGTTTCTATTGGAATTTAAATAAAGGAATAGCTTTATAATTTCAGATTTCCTGAATACTGCCTGGGAGGAATATGTTGTGGGTGAGTGTGGGTGTTTTTAACATGGAAATATAATGATTCATATTATAATTTAGGAAAAACATATAAAGAAAAGAAATTAGACATGGTTATTATAACATTCATTTCAGAACTCTGAAGATTAAGGGTGAATAATCTAAGGATATTCTGTCTGCCCATGGTATAATTTGTAAACATCTTTAAAGTCCTTCATTCTCGATTTTCGCTGTTTGGGTACACCATGCCGCTTGTGGGATCTGAGTTCCCAGCCAGGGATCGATTCCGTGCCCGTAAGTGGAAGCATGGGGCTCTCACTGCTGGACTGCCAGGGGCGTCCCTAAGGGCCTTTGTTCTAAATGAGGCCTCTGCGTAACTGATAGAACCAAAATGTGCTTTTCACTCATGGGCAGGCTGGGTGCAGTCTGGTTATCTACTCTTAAATTCTGGATGTGAACAGGTAAAATTGCTTGCTGTTAAAGTCACTTTGTGTTCTTGGTCACTGTATAAGGCAAAGACTATTATGAAGTTCGTTTGCTTAGAAAAGCTGAAATCTGGAGTCCTTTCACCACGTAATAACTGCTACAGTTTCCTCTATTTTTGTACCCCAGTTCTCTAATACATCCTTATTTCTTGGCATCATCATTTTATATACCTAAAATTTGCCCTAATGCCTGTCATTATTAAAGGGAAACTGTTGATTCTCATGCATATCCCCTGATTTTAGAATCTAAAATGACAACAAAAAATTCCTTTTTTTTTTCCTTTTGGGTTAAACTTAATTTAGAGGTAGAATGATTTTAGTTGATTCCAGTGGAAAATAGGTGANTCATTTTATATACCTAAAATTTGCCCTAATGCCTGTCATTATTAAAGGGAAACTGTTGATTCTCATGCATATCCCCTGATTTTAGAATCTAAAATGACAACAAAAAATTCCTTTTTTTTTTCCTTTTGGGTTAAACTTAATTTAGAGGTAGAATGATTTTAGTTGATTCCAGTGGAAAATAGGTGATGGCAAAGTTGAATGTCACGTTCTGTTTTGGTGAAACTCTAACGATCCTCTATGTCTTTTTTTTTTTTAACCATACAATTCACAGGAAGAAGAATCGTTGGGGCACCAGACGAGAAATCCATGGATGAAATGATGCTAGACACTTTGTCAAACAGCGTGGGAGTCATCTTTAACGACTCTTTCTCTTATAAGTTAAAATATTATCAGAGATATTATGTTCCCATTGTGAAGGAGGATTTTTTCAGAGGTGACTTTCCATGTAAAGCGTTCCTGTTGCATTTTGCATGTTTCTAACACAAGCGCTAGGACGGGACGGGCGGCGGGGGGGCCCGAGCTAGCACCACATTCAAGACACACACCTGCTGACCTTGTTCCAAGCCCAGTCGTCCCTTCCCCCCTGAGGATGGCTCTTAAAAGCCCAGTGAGTCATCCAGCAGATATGTAGTGAATTCCCAAGGGTGTGCTGGAAAGATCGCAGAGGGGTCCCAGCCTCAGGTGAGCGTCCAGAGTTAGCAGGACAGGCCGCCAGTGAGCAGTTAATGACCGGCGCGAGGAGAGGTGCTCAGGGCAGTTGGACCGGGGGCTCCCGAGAAGCCCTGTGGTGAGAGAAGCTCTGCCTGGAGAAGTGATGGTTCAGTGAACCCGGGACAGGGGGGCATGTGTGGGGAGACAAGGACTTCACCTTCCAGAGAGTCAAGAGGGTTGTGGACGTGGGTGGGGAAGAGCATGTGGTACACGACGTGGCAGAGGAGCCGTCCTGTGTAAGTGGGCAGAGCGCACAAAAGTGGACGCTGCGGGAGGGAGAGGCTGGCACTGCGCGAGGGCTGAGGCGGTGGAGGGGCATCAGGGCGCTTGGATCAGGGCAGACACGGTTAGGTTTCCCGGCCGGAGGGAGCGCTAGCCCCTCGGGGAGAGCGCGTGAAACGTGCCAGGTCCGCTTCTCAGTGAGATGCTCATTTGTCCCTGCTTGCTGTAGTCCTTTCCGCTAACGTGTTGAGCAGTAGAACACTCAGTGGTACAAAAGAGAGAGCAAAGTGTAGGATTTGATGGACAGGATGTGTCTGCAGGGGCCAGCCTTCTGGTGGGTGACTGTTACAAGCGGTGAGTAAACAGAGGAATTCTGAAGCCGGGGGGAGTCTTACTGCTTCAGAACAACCGTGATTTAAATTCCACACGCTCCCTAGACCGGAGTGGAGATGTTCTCATTCTGGTGGCCAGGAAAGGCCTGTGTGACGAGTTTGCCTTTGTAGAGAGACCAGAAGGACAGGAAGGCCTGAGCCCCGGACCCTCGTGCAGGGAGGGCGTTTGGGCACGAAGCCAGCTCTGGTTCTGCAGCGCCTTTGGCGTCTTGGGCACGAGATGCCCAGGGTGGGCCGAACAGAGTGTCCGCTTCCTCTTTTCTGTCATTTTCTGAGACGTCCTGTGCATGCCACGGTTTCCACGAGTAAAGTCGCCTCATTCAGAACTTTCTTTTGCTCCTTTTTCCTGTGGCTAGAAGTCCTGCCTGTTGAACACTGGGGTACACATGTCTCTTTCAGTTCTGGTTTCCTCGGTGTGTGTGCCCAGCAGCGGGATTGCTGGGTCATAAGGCAATTCTATTTCCAGTTTTTAAGGAGTCTCCACACTGTTCTCCACAGTGGCTGTACTAGCTTGCATTCCCACTCAGGAGGGGACTGTACACCCATGTACACCCATGGGCAAGTCATATGAAGGTATGGCAAAAAAACCACTACAATATTGCAAAGTAATTAGCCTCCAATTAAACTAAATAAATTAATTAAAAAAAAAACAAACCCCAAACAGCCCTGCCTGGTGAAGGCTCCTCTGGAGCCGCTTCTCTGGGATTCCTGTGGCTTAGTTTCCAGTCGCCTTACTCCCGTACAGTTGGTTCTGCTCTTTCCTTTTATTTATTTATTTTTTTGAGCCAACAGCTCATTGCTCCCCCTCCTCCTCATTTCGCTCAGTCATACCCGACTCTTGCGACCCCATGGACTGTAGCCCACCAGGCTCCTCCATCCATGGGATTCTTTAGGCAAGAACACTGGGTTGCCATTTCCTTAGCTCATTGCTAGAGTACACATACTAATGACTTTGCCTTCCATAATGTTGGTTCTGCTTCCTTTGTGTGTGATTATAGCTTACTGCCAGCGTACAAATATTGATGACTTTTCCTGTGCACTGGAGAGATACTGGAAAGGAGGATTCGTGCCTTTACAAGCTGCCATTAATGCTGCTATTATACAAGTAAGAAAAGTCCTAATAATTGAAGGGAGCTAATTCCGGAGGCATCAAGGTTTGATAACAGATGGTGTCTACTCAGGTCTTCATGTGTTTCTATAATGAACTGGGTATCCAAATGGTAAACCTGACATTTAGGTGAAGGAGTACATTTTTTTTAACTTTAAATTTTCAAGTAGTTTTAGAAAGTGTCAAAAACAAGATACAGGGAGGCACCCCCCTGTTCTTCATCTAGTCTNGTTTGATAACAGATGGTGTCTACTCAGGTCTTCATGTGTTTCTATAATGAACTGGGTATCCAAATGGTAAACCTGACATTTAGGTGAAGGAGTACATTTTTTTTAACTTTAAATTTTCAAGTAGTTTTAGAAAGTGTCAAAAACAAGATACAGGGAGGCACCCCCCTGTTCTTCATCTAGTCTCTCCTGAAGGTAACGTCTTGCATAACCACAGAACAGTATTTAAAACAGGAAGTGTACCAGGGCCCAAGCCCCGTAGCTTATTCCGATCTCCCCGGTGTCTGTACCTTAATGACTGTGTTATTTGCATTCTGTTTAGATGGCAGCAAACCACTCTGTGATGGAGGAGCTGATGTCAGTTACCGCTGTAAATATGAAGACGCTGCCCTTTATCTTTAAGGGGACCCTTCAAAATGAGATGTTCATTTTTTTCTGCTTGCTTTACTTCTCCCCATTTGTATATTTCCTATCACTCAATGTTACAAGAGAGAGAAAAAAGCATAAGGATCTGATGAACTTGATGGGTCTGCGAGATTCAGCCTTCTGGTGAGTGACTAATCCAAACAGGGCAAGTGAATAAACAGAGAAATTCTGAAGCAGCGGACGAGGATTGCTGTTTCAGAACACGGCCACTTAAACTCGACGCAGGGCCTACTTTGTTGTTGTTGGGACTTTTAAATTTACTTCTTATTAAATTTTGCTATGCAAGGCAGTGATTATATTTTTCTGGGCTGTGTTTCTGTGCCATCATAAATTAAGCCCATGGAATGATAGAGGTATCGTTAAGATCACAGAGAATGAAAAAGAATTACCCAGTGTCAAAAAGAAGATGTGTGCCAGACCAGGTGGTGCAATTTTTTTAAAGATCTTTACTGGCGTGTGGCTGATTCAGTGTTGTGTTAGTCTCTGCGGGACCACACAGTGCATCAGATTGTACACGTCACATAGCCACTCTTTTTTAGATTCTTTTCCAATACAAGTCATTACAGAGTCCTGGGTAGAGTTTCCTGTGCTATAGGGAAGGTCCTTATTAGCAGCCTACTTTATATACAGTGTGTGCATATAGCAATCCCAGTCTCCCAGCTTATCTCCCCCCCGCCCCACCATCTGCTTCCCCTCTGGTGACCGCAGGTTTGTGTCCTGCGTCTGTGACTCTTGCTGTTTGGTAAATAAGTTCCTCTGTACCATTTGTTTTTAGAGTCCACGTATAAGCGATATCATACGATCACTGTCTTTCTCTCTCTGACTTCCTCGCCTCAGCCTGACGATCTCTAGGTCCATCCTGGCTTGATTGCCTTCTTGCTGTGGAACTGAGGACTCTTCACTGTGAATGCGTGCCCCGCGCTCCTCACCCGCTCCTCTGCAGATGGACACCTAGGTCGCTTCCGTTCCCTGGGTCCCGTGGCGGCGCTGCAGTGAGCGCGGGGGTGCGGGCCTTGCTTTCCGTTTTCTCTGCATCATTTTCCGTCTTCTCTGGAGGTGCGCCCAGGGCCGCACGGTAGTTCTGTTTTTAGCTGTTGAAAAAGAATCTCCGCACTGTCCTCCGTGGTGGCGGCACCGACTGCCATTCCTGTGAGCACGGTAGGAGAGGGCCCTTTTCTCCACACCCTCTCCATCATTTATTGTGTGTGTACGCTCTGAGGGTGGCTGTTCGGACACTCCAGGACTTCGGCCACCTCGTGCAAAGAGCTGACTCACTGGAAAAGACTCTGATGCTGGGAGGGGTTGGGGGCAGGAGGAGAAGGGGACGACAGAGGATGAGATGACTGGATGGCATCACTGACTCGATGGGCGTGAGTCTGAGTGAACTCGGGGAGTTGGTGATGGACAGGGAGGCCTGGTGTGCTGCGATTCATGGGGTCGCAAAGAGTCGGACATGACTGAGCAGCTTAGCTGAACTGAACTGAACTGATTCTGGCCAGTGTCAGGTGATGCCTCGCTGTACTTGTGACTCGCCTTCCTCTAGTAACGGGTGATGCTGAATACCTTTTCCAGTGCCCTCCCTCCTGGCCCACCCAGGTTATCACTTAGTCTCCCCCACTTCCTCCTGTTGAAGAAAGTGCAGGCTTATAATGGCTAGTTTCTGTTCAGACAGTGAGTACCAAGGATATATTTTTTAGGCAACTAAATGCCCTCTATCGGAGTTGAGATGGCCTATAAGGGGCCCGGTCCAGAGGCGGGCAGGTAGGAAGCACTTAATAAGGGCACTTGCTTCTTACACTGATTCACTTATAGCGTATCTTACTCCATTTCACAAATGATTTAATGAGATTTTTAAACTTTATATTTCAACATGATTATCATATGTGTGTTTGTTTCTATGTGTGTATATATTATAATAATAATTGAGCAGAAACAAACGTTGAGCAAAATAATGAGTAGGTAAGATTAATAGATAAATACACAAATCATACAGTCTGCAAATTAAAAAGCAGAGCCATCGCTTTGCTGACAAAAGTCCGTATAGTCAAAGCTATGGATTCTTTGGTATTCATATACAGATGTGAGAGTTGGGCCATAAACAAGGCTGAGCACCCAAGAATTGATACTTTTGAACTAGTGCTGGAGAAGACTCTTGAAAGTCCCTTGGACAGCAAGGAGATCCAACCAGTCTATCCTAAAGGCAATGAGTCCTGAATATTCATTGGAAGGACTGGTGCTGAAGCTGAAGCTCCAATACTTTGGCCACCTGATGCGAAGAGCTGACTCACTGGAAAAGACTCTGATGCTGGGAAAGACTGAAGGCAGGAGGAGAAGGGGACGACAGAGGATGGGATGGTAGGATGGCATCACCGACTCCATGGACATGAGTTTGAGCAACCTCTGGGAGATGGTGAAGGACATGGAAGCCTGGCGTGCTGCATGGGGTCATGAAGAGCTAGACACAACTTAACAAGTGGACATAATCTCTAAACCTCTAAGAGGCCAAGGCTCTCAGAGAATTCTGTGATAGCATCAGTTACAAAATTCATACTGTCTAGGAAAAGAAAAAAAAGAAAAATAATCTGTTTGCTTCACCCTAAAAGAGATTTTGCATTTTTTCAATATTGAATCCTGGGAGATATTTCTCTATATACTCCCCATAGCAACAAAATGCTGTTTATGGGTATAGTACTTATCTGGAATGGATGAAGGACTATTTATTGAACAGCTCTTTACAAGAAACTTAGGTGCTGAAATAAAATTAAGGTCTAGGAAATTTAAAATTTCCTATAAAGTATATTTTATTAACAGTAAGAGTTTTAATTCTAATACAGCTGAATTATGAAATAGTAAAAGGAGAAAGTGGGTCCTGAAGTTTAAAAAAGGAAAGTAACGTTTGTTCAGTGAAACCTTGGGAGATACAAAGGAGTGAATGGTGTTTGTCAGGAGGAACGAGAGAGGAACTCTGTACAAATGACAGTGTCCCTGCAGCCGTTTTAGGACAGGTAGGCACAAGCCAATTCTAGATTAAAATCAGGAGGGTGCTGGCTATTTCATTCTCAGGGTAAATGCTTCTCAGTATGTACGTAACAAAATTTAGCAAAATGGATATATGTTCTTAAAACTAACAAGGAAAAGAAAAATCTGAAATGTTCTTATTAAGAACAGAATGTCTAGTTGTAATAAGTTTTACAGCACTCCCCCCCCTTTTTTTTTAAACTAAGGCAATAAATGTGAAATGTAGCCAACATTTACTCTAGTGATGTCTGAACTTGCTTTGTTTTATCATGAAGTTTCTCATCGATGTATTAACATCCCCCCAACTCCACCCACAACTCCCTGCTATAGATTCCCTTTCTAGAAAGGTTTAACTTCCTTTATCCATAGTCCCCACACCCTATGGCTTTTTAGTCCCTACCTAGAGCAGTTCCCTTCTGTACTCAGGAAGTGAATTCTGTACAAAGTGTCGTGCCTCTCCAAAAATCTGATTGTCTAGCACAGTCCGGATCCTTGTAATGGCATAAAAATTTAAAAACAAGTCGAATAAGCGTAATTAAACATGCTCTGATACACAGAGTGCCTGATGAACTATGGAATGAGGTTCGTGACATTGTACAGGAGACAGGGATCAAGACCATCCCCAAGAAAAAGAAATGCAAAAAAGCAAAATGGCTGTCTGGGGAGGCCTTACAAATAGTTGTGAAAAGAAGAGAAGTGAAAAGCCAAGGAGAAAAGGAAAGATATACNTCAGGAGCGTGGGCGTGGCCAGAAGGTGGGCCGTGGGCGGAGTATGAAAACCAGGCAGGGAAGGAGGATGGTAACCCAACAGTGACCCGGAAGAATTTAGGTAATATTAATTATTTTTTGACGTGACTTTGTAATTTACAGTACATTTTTGCTGTAATGATTGCAAGCTTGAGGACTAATTTTACGTTTAGGTATAACACATTGATAAATATCTGAAGTAATGCATATCCATCAGAGTAGGTTTTTCTTTGATAATATTTTGAGTGATTTTTCTCACCATAGGTAGTTATTCTAATTACTAACTAAGCCATAGTAACTGTATGTTCAATAGCAGTCTTCCACCAAACACTCGGATTTGCTTTTGACAAACGACATTGGCACGTAAACATCCATAATAATGGACAATAGGAAAATCATTATATCTTTTCTAAATTAATATTTTACTAATTGAGTCTCTAATGAATCAAACTTCTAACATTTCAAGTAAAAAAAAAAGACATAAATTTAAACCAGGCAAGTTTTCCCTACTTGGTTATGAATTTTTTTCCCCCTGGCTAGCATTCACATGTTTCAAGTAAACATTCATTTGCTTTGTTCTTAATTCATTCTTTCTACATTTAAAAAATGTTTACTATATACAAGCTGCTGAAACACATGAAACAGTTTGCCATTAGCCTACTTTGCCCAATGGTGATTTCTTTGTGTTTTATTACTGCTAAGGCAACAATACGAAAGTATTTTAAAATTTAGTAGGAGTTTTTGACTTTTCTGGAAAAGTGGACTAGAATTACCCCAATATATATGTATCTAATTCATAATCTAACATTTGGGAGAAGAGGAGCAAAAGAAAAGGAAATGTAATAGTTAATCCAATGTAATCCTAAAGTTTCCAATCTCTTGGGCTTCACTCCATGCCTTTTGCCTCCAGATCCATCTAGAAATCTGAAATTTGTCAAAATAGAGAGATAATTAAATAAAAAAGGGGTTGTGGAACAGACAGGTTAGTGTAAAATGGGAGAGTTTTATCAGAAATTATTTTTACACACTTTAATAACATAAATCAGAATGCAAATCTTAAAAAAAGAAGCCTTTCTCTTTCTCCTCACGCCAAGCTCTGTCTCACCACTGGACATACTGTTTCAACATCACTAGCAATCAAAGAAATGCAAATAAAAGCAACAAAGAGATCCCTTTTCTAGTCAATAAAATTGGCACCAGTCAATAACATGTGCCAGTAGCAAGAGGGGATTGGCATTCTGATACATTGTGAGGGGTGTAAAATGTCACTGCTCCTTTCTCAGAAATTTCAAAATACATCTGTTCTTTCTTCAAACAATTCCATGAATTTTTCCTTAGAAATAATTTTTCATTTTCAATAAAATATCTAGATTATAGGGAATTCCCTGGTGGCTCAGTGGTAAAGCGTTTGCCCACCAATGCCAGAGACAAGGGTTTGATCCCTGATCCCACATGCCTCGGAGTAGCTGGACTTGTGTGCCACAACTGTTGACCCTGTGTGCTAGAGCCTGGGAGTCGCAACTACTGAGCCCATGTGCCATAACCACTAAAGTGCGCGTGCCCTGGAGCCCCTGCTCTGCAACAAGAGAAGCCACTGCAATGAGAAGCCCATGCACCGCAACCAGAGAGTAGCCCCTTCCGGCCATAACTGGAGAAAGCCCGCACAGCAATGAATAAATATTCAATAAATAAAATTTAAAAATAAAACATCTGGATTCTAGTAGTTCAAAAGAAGAATTTAGGGATTAGGAATTAGGTTTTGTAGGAGTCAGAGCACTAGCATTTTACGACTCACCTTGCGTTGCCTTGCACTGTAGTGACACTTTGTATTATTTTTTCTTGATGTCTCCATTCACCAAAATGTAAACAGTATGAAGGCAGAAAGTTTTGTTTAGTAACTGTTCTCTCCATGGCGTCTAAAGCTGAATGTACAAAACTTGCTTCTGTTGATGACATTGGAATTAAGACATAGCCCATTACCAAAGAAATTATTGAGATTCCCTCGCAAATTGGAAATCCCAGGAGGAAAATCTGCTGTCCTGGGATGGGGTTGGGTGGGAGGCAGAGGTAGAAAGGGCCATTTGGAGCACAAGTTTAGGTCAGCCCTTAGTTACCCTCCCCAGTGGACTTATTTTATGCCAATGGACTGCACCCTGGGGCTCACCTCAGTGAGAATAAGGAATGCCGAGTTGCAGTTCAGGATTGAATTGCAGGATGTGAGAGCTGAAAAAAACCCAGGGAGGAAAACTGATTTGCCTGTGGCCAAGCTGGAACCGGAAGCTAATTCTGAACTCCAGCATGCTAACTTCTGAAAGGAAGAGGCTAGTAGATGAAGGGAGCAAATATTATAGCTCAAGTGCCTGGAACAGTCCCAAGTACCTAGTAGGTACTCCAAATGGTCGATACATTACTTACTTTCTTTTAAAGAGCTCCAGGCATTCATTTTTAAAAATTAAAAACCACAGAAACTATAAGCACCTGTGTGTACCACTGCAAATATTCACACTGCTTTAAGTTATTTTTTTTAATCATAAGAATAAAGTGTTACAGATAAAGTTAAGTCTCATCTTCTTCACTTCTATTTCCCTACAGACATGAATTTAGTGCTTCTCTCAGAATTTGCCATCAGTTCCACGTCCCACTGGTTTTTCATATCCCAAACCTGTTTTAACACCTGCTTGTGCCATCTCATTTAATGGGATCATCATACACACACACCCAATTCTCCTAAACTTTAGACTGCATTCACTGCAGGATCTTTCTGCAACAACTATTCCTTTGTCAAATCCTGTTTATGCTGCTGCTGCTGCTACTAAGTTACTTCAGTCGTGTCTGACTCTGTGTGACCCCATATAGGGCAGCCCACCAGGCTCCCCCATCCCTGGGATTCTCCAGGCAAGAACATTGGAGTGGGTTGCTATTTCCTTCTCCAGTGCAGGAAAGTGAAAAGTGAAAGTGAAGTTGCTCAGTCGTGCCTGACCCTCAGCGACCCCATGGACTGCAGCCTTCCAGGCTCCTCCATCCATGGGATTTTCCAGGCAAGAGTTTATGCTACTTCCAAACTACTTTTTGAATCCAACTTCCAGTCTTCATTCTCATTGTTCTTTCCTTTGTCTGAGACCTCAGTAACTTTTGGCTCATTACTGGGACAGACTCCTACCTGGGTCTCCTGTCTCTAATCCGTCTCTATTCTTTCCATCCTTCATCCTGCCAACTAAAATTATTTTAGCCTCATCTGCTCTTTGCTGTTTTCCAAACACACCATAACCTTTCCTTGCTGAGCTTTGCACATACTATTCCATGCCATGTTTCTAGAATGCCCTTCTTCCACCTTTGCACATGACAAACTCAGACCCACTCTGTAAAACTTACTTTAAACATTAAGATATCTACCCTCACTCTCTCAGATGGTCCTTCCAAAACCCTTCATCCCTTTGTTCATAAATGTCTTTAACATTTACCACGTTTGATTGGATGATAACCCATTTGAAAAGACTTAGATTTCCAGCTCTTCTGTTTACTAGCAGTGTAAGACTGAAGTCCATTAATCTCCTTGAGCCTTTTATTTATCACTTCCTCTCAGTGCTTTTTCCAGCACTGATAAAACTGCTGACATGATCCCACAACATTTTGGACTTTCAAATACAAATATATGATATGGATGTGTGAGTGTGTGTGAGTGTGTGAGTGTGTGTGTGTGTGTGTGTGTGTGTATGCATGCACATGCTCAGTTGCTCAGTTGTGTCCTACTCTTTTGTGACCCCTGGAAAACAGTGGAAACAGTGTCAGACTTTATTTTTCTGGGCTCCAAAATCACTGCAGATGGTGACTGCAGCCAAGAAATTAAAAGACACTTACTCCTTGGAAGGAAAGTTATGACCAACCTAGATAGCATATTCAAAAGCAGAGATATTACTTTGCCAACTAACGTCTGTCTAGTCAAGGCTATGGTTTTTCCAGTGATCATGTATGGATGTGAGATTTGGACTGTGAAGAAGGCTGAGCACTGAAGAATTGATGCTTTTGAATTGTGGTGTTGGAGAAGACTCTTGAGAGTCCCTTGGACTGCAAGGAGATCCAACCAGTCCATTCTGAAGTAGATCGGCCCTGGGATTTCTTTGGAAGGAATGATGCTAAAGCTGAAACTCCAGTACTTTGGCCACCTCATGCGAAGAGTTGACTCATTGGAAAAGACTGTGATGCTGGGAGGGATTGGGGGCAGGAGGAGAAGGGGACGACAGAGGATGAGATGGCTGGATGGCATCACTGATGGGCGTGAGTCTGAGTGAACTCCGGGAGTTGGTGATGGACAGGGAGGCCTGGTGTGCTGCGATTCATGGGGTTGCAAAGAGTCAGACACAACTGAGCGACTGAACTGACTGACTGATTAAGCACTGATGACAATTGCTATTGTTATAATTGACACAAAATTTTTTAAAAGCAATTTGAGTGCTGAATTGAAAATGTTTAGTATTTTCTATCAGTTTCCTGATTCTTCTAAGATGTGAATCATTTGGTTAGCTCTTCACCCTATGTACTTTTCTCTTTTCCCTTCTCATAAAAAGAAATTGGAATAGATTATGCAAAATACAGAATAGAAGCACATAACTTGAAGGAAAGTTGTTTGTGGAGAGAAAGAATTGATAAATAAAGGAATATACAAATAAATAAACCCAATAACAAAACCCAGCAGGAGGAAAGTCAAGAGACAAAACAATCCAGAAAAATATTGCGAATTGGCTTCCCTTGTGGCTCAGCTGGTAAAGAATCCACCCACAACGTGGGAGACCTGGGTTTGATCTCTGGTTTGAGAAGATCCCCTGGAGAAGGGAAAGGCTACCCACTCCAGTATTCTGGCCTGGAGAATTCCATGGACTGTATAGTCCATGGGGTCGCAAACACAAACATACCACATGCATGTAGCATGTGTGTGTGTGTGTGTGTATATATATATATGTGTGTGTGTAATGGAATATTACTCAGCCAAAGAAAGGAATGAAATAATGCCATTTCCAGCAACATGGATGAACCTAGACATTATCATTCTAACTGAAGTAAGTCAGACAGAGAAAGACAAATATGACATTACTTAAATGTGGAATCTAAAACTATGATGCAAATGAACTTATTTACAAAACAGAAATAGACTCAGACATAGAAAAAAAATTTATGGTTACCAAAGGGAAAGTGAGGGAGGGATAAATTAGGAGTTTGGGATTAAAATATATATTATACTATATGTAAAATAGACAGCCAACAAGGACCTACTGTATAGAACAGAGAACTATACTCAATACCTTGTAATAACCTATAATGGAAGAGAATGTAAAAAATAGAATATATAAATATTTGAATTTGTGTATAACAATCACTTTGCTGTATACCTGAAGGCAACACAACATTGTAAGTCAACTATATCCCAAAATTATTAAAAAATTTTAATTTGTGAAATTGTGAATTATATCAGAAAGGGTTCATTTTCTTTATATATAAAAAGCACCAACAACTCAATAAGAAAAATTCCAATAATCCAATGTAAAAAATTGAGCATAAAAGATGGAGAATTCATAGGAAAGGAACTAAATAGGGCTCTGCGCATTTAGTATGAGATATTTACTGTTATTCAAATGAGAACAAATGAAAAAGAATAATTCTATGTTGGGGAAGATGGGAAACTAGGCTAATGGGGGTAAAAGGCATACGACCTCTATGGAGGACAATTTAACCAAATCTGTCAAAACCGCACATGCATTTATTCTTTGACCCAGCAATCACAATTCTAAGAATTTCTCCTACATATATCATTTTACACATGTGAAATGACATACGAACAAAGTTATTTACTGTAACACTGTAATAGCAGAAAGTATTTTAAAAATCTGAGTGGTGGGCAACAGGGGACTAGTTAAACGAATTATGGTACAGCTCCACAATTCTTTATCTGAAACCCTAGGGTTTGATGTGGTTTGCATTTCTGAATGTTTTGAAATTCAGAAAGTTAATACAGTGTGGGTACAGTGTGGGTATATATTATGTAACACTCTAGAGGGTTCTAAAGCAACACTCAGTAATCAAATCCATTAATATTTCTGTGGAGAAACTATGAATATTCATACAAAGTGGGAGAAATACAACTCATGTCAACTCAAGTTATGTTTCTCCACCAAATGAGTTTGCCATAATCTTAGGAAAACTTTTGGCTTCAGGCTTTTTTTTTTTAAGTTAAAAATTACAGATAGGAGTTTGTAAGGATGCTATCCATACAATGGAATACCATAAAGTTGAAGATAAATGAAAACACAGTTTCTGCATTCAATAATCTCTAAGATACATTAAGTAAAAAAAAAAAATGTAATAACCCATGGTGTACAAAACGGAGGGACAAAAAAATATATATACAGTAGTTTCCCCTTAGCTGTAGGGGATATCTTCCAAGACCCCCAGTGGATGCTTGAAACTGCAGAATGCCAAATCCTCTATATACTGTTTTTCTCTATACATGCATACCTATCAAAACATTTAATTTATAAATTGGGTACAGTAAGAGATTAACAATAACTAATAAAAAATAGAACAATTACAACAATACAATGTAATAAAAAATATATGTGTAATGAGGTCACTATCTGTCTCAAAACATCTTACTGCGCAAATTTAATGCTTTTTCCATCTTAACTAAGCACTTGTCTCACAGTGTGGCAACAATTTTTGCCATCTGAGGTGTGGCAGTAAAACTAGCATAAATTTCTTTTCCCTTCTTCACTGTTTCAGAAATAGATTTGATTTTAATATAGGTCTAAGCAACCTCAACATAAGATTTTTTTTTTCTTTTCTTAATCAATCAAGAACTTTCACCTCTGCATTTAAAGGAAGCACTTTACAGCTTCTCTTTGGTATTTCCAAATTTCCAGCATCACTACTCCTGTGCTTTGGGGCTATTATTAAGTGAAATGATGTTTTCTTGAACACAAGCATTGTAATACCACAACAGTTGATTTAATAACCTAGACAGTTACTAAATGACTAATAGTCAGGATATGTTGGACAAAAGGATGATTCACATCCCAGGTGGGCCAGAGGGTAGGAGCAAGATTTCATCACACCACTCAGAACGGCATGCAATTTAGAACTTAAGAATTGTTCATTTCTGGAATTTTCCATTTAATATTTTCGGACCTCTGTTGACCCTGAGTAATTGAAACCACAGAAAGTGAAACCGCGGATAAGGGGGTCTATTGTATGCACTTGCTTATGTAAGTCAAAGATGGCTCTGAAAAGACTACATTCATTTCTGGAAAGAGAAACCAAGGGGAGTTTAGAAACTATGAGTAGGAGACAGACTTCACCAAGTTTGTTTTGCATATCTTTCCTATGTAAACTATTACCAAATCAGAGCAATTTAAAAAGTTACATTTTAATTGCTAAATGTAATGTACACATGGATTACCAATGCACACTATTGCCCAAAGATAAAGACTTTATCCTTGTATGGAAATTCCTCAAGGTATACCAAGTATTAAGTACCAGGTACGGGTCAGACACTAAGCTCAGATGGTAAAGAATCCACCTGCAATGCAGGAGACCTGGGTTTGATCCCTGGGTTGGGGAAATCCCCTGGAAGAGGGCATGGCAACCCACTCCAGTATTCTTGCCTGGAGAATCCCCATGGACAGAGGAGCCTGGCAGGCTGCAGTCCATGGGGTTACAAAGAGTTGGACACGACTAAGTGACTAAGCACAGCACAGCACACAGGGGCCAGGCACTAAACTAGGTGCATTGCCCAGATTATAGCTGGTCCCGTGAGGGAGGCCTGAATAATCCTTATTTTAGAGAGAGGGAAACTAAGTTTCAATTAGCACCATACAACAGTAAGTGGAGAACTGGGACTCATACCCAAAGTGGCCTGAGCCTGAGTTCTATGGCATAAAAGAACATTGGGAAATGAGAAGTAGATGGCCATCTATTGAGAACACATGTGGAATTTATGACTAGACAATGATTCTTTTCTTCAGCATAATATCTGGGACGTTTGAAATCCTGCTCTGCTCTGACTCCTCTGGGCCTTGTTAATGATAAGGCACCAATGAAGCCTGCAGAGCAAGGAGTCTTGCCCTGGGTATGGCTGGGGGACAGCCACTTCTCCATCATAAAGAGCTAAAGCTCTGTGGGGTCCAGTGTGGACATGTCTGACCACACGGACAAGTTGTCTGGTCAGAGAATGCACTGTTCTCTCTCCAGATTTCTCCTTAGCACTAGCTGGGGATGAAGGGGGCAGGAAGGTGCTATGTACTGAATGTTCTTGTCCCCTCGAATTCACATATTGAAATACCAATGCCCAGCATGATAGTATATGGAGATGGGGTCTTTGAGAGATGATTAGGTTTAGATGAGGTTATGAGAATGAGCCACTCACAATGTGATTCATGCCGTTATGAGATGAGACATGAGCTTGTTTCTTCTCCTTGCTCTTCACCATGTGAGGTGAAACAAGAAGATGCCATCTATAAAGCAGGTAGTGGGTCCTCACCTGGGTCTCCTGCATTGCAGGCAGATGCTTTATCCTCTGAGCCACCAGGGAAGTAGGCTCATAATAAATACTATGTGAATGCACTCAGACAGACCTATCCAGGGTCACTGGAAGGAGTCTGTATTTTCACTTTCTTTTATTTATTTACAGAGGAGTTTAGTTAATGCTAAGGTTCCCAGCATACTGCTTACCTATGATGAGATTTCCTGACACTATAAAATGAATCAATTACTTCGAAGAGAGAAGGGTCTTCTTTGGCAGTGATTTATGGTCCTGAATCTGTGGGTAGCCTGAACACAAAAACGTATGCATAAAAGGGTTAGCGCTCTGGACACTTGAAGACTTGAGAGTCTGTAGCATGGCTTGGAAGGCTGCTTCTGTAGAGAAGTTTCCGCAGGCATGCACACGTATGCTCAGTAACTTCCTTGCACGCCTGTGCAAACCTGCCTGCCTTCTGGGGGCCTACTAGGACATGTGGGTTCCACTCCAGCTGAGTCTCGAGTCAATAGCACGGCCCGTGGCCGAACCACAGACCTCAAGACGCACAAGCTCTGTGAAAGTCTCCACTCCTACACTTGCTTAACCAGCAGCATATGTTTTTTTGGCTAAAAGGTGTTTAAATGAAATCATTTTTTCCATATTACTTTGAAAAGTTTATTTCATCAGCATGAAAATGTTTAATAATACTATTTGGGGGTTTTACAAAAAAAAGAAATCACCATTTTGAAAATGTGGCTTTTTGATTCACTTTTAGAGAAAAGAGAATAGTGATATTTAACCCTTTCTTCGAAGGATGCAAGTGACTTGGACTTTAGGTGAACAATGCTTTGGGAATCAAACAGCCCCAGTGTCTGTGCCAAAGAGAGAAAGGAACCCTGGTTCCATATAGACCTGTACTCGTGTAAAGTGACATGTTTGGTTCCGTTTGAGTGATGACTGTAATAAAATAGAGCAGCCCACCACCCCACCACCCCATCATCCCGTCAGTTTTGCAAGGTGACTCATGTGCCTGCCACCAGGAGAGTATGTGCCAATGACATCTCCCCATGCCTGGCAGATTCTGGAACTATCACAGCTCTTTCCCCAAAAAGCTACATTCCCTTCAGGTGGCAAATACTTGGATGGAAATATTCTAGGAAGCCCTGGAAGGCTGGGCTGGGGAATTCAGCCCCTAACCTCGCCTTTTATTCAACAGAAAGCAACTCTCTCTGACAGTTTCCAGCCAGAGCAACAAAATCAGACCACTCTGAGCTGCCGTCCTGAACAGGCCTGCTCTTGACACATGTTGTAGCAGGCAAAGGACAGGGAATATTAAAGGAGGCTTGCTCCGTATAGGTCTAGATATTTAAAAGTGATACATGCCCTTCTTTATGGGATCTTCCCAACCCAGGGTTCAAACCCAGGTCTCTCACATTGCAGCCAGATTCTTTACCATCTGAGCCACCAGGGGAGCCCACAGCAAGCACACAAACTGTTAACGTGTGTCTACTCCTCCATCTTAATAAATATACCTAGAAGAGCTACTACGCATTTGAATTCAGAGTCCCCAGGACACGGGTACTTAGGGAAAGCTGGACCCTGTCACCTAGCTCCCAGCCTGTGACCCAACCTGCTGCCCTTTCCTGTCCTGGTTCTGCTCAGCATCACAGAGAGCTGACAGCTCAGCCCTTGCCTCCAAGCTCTGCCCTCAGTGCCCACACAGCCCCCCACTACTGGCTCGTCCTCAAGGCCAGGTAACAGATTGTGCACCGGCCCTGGAAGGATGCCTGGGTGGTTGTGCAGCCATCAGGGGTCCCGGATCCCAGTTCTCTAGGGGCTGCCTAGAAGATGGGGTGCAGGCTCTGAATAGACTTATCGGCCCCATGTCTGGAGTGCAGTTGTGGGCAGAGGAGAGCCCAGAGGAGCCCTCTCAAGAGCAGGGCCGAGGCCTCATCATCCCTAAAGAGCAGATAGATGGCAGATCAGGGTAACAGGCAGGAAAAATAAAGTACCGGGCCAGGACCGCTCAGTGCCTTGATGTAGGAACAACTTCTGATTCCATGAACTGGGGGGAGGTGGGGAGGTGGGAGGAAGGGGGCACCAAAGGGTCTGAGTGATGCTCCACTCCAGGGGTGTGGGTGAAAGAAGGGGAACACTTCACTCTCACAAGATGAATCAGGGTCAACAGTTTGGGACTTGGCATGGGCTGAATGTTTTTTAATCTCTGGAGATACCCCCCGCCTTTCACAAGCCTGATGTCAAAGCAAGGTCAGACATTAAAGTAACCACAAGGATCCTAAAAATATGTTCTTCATAGCTGCAGGACTTTGAAGAGCTTTTCTTTTCAAATGAAGGGGTAGGGGTGGGGGGTGGCATCTTAATCAAGCGGTCTCTACAAGTCTTAATGGTTTTCAGGTTTTCTCAAGATCTTTCTATAAAGCCAAAGGGCAAAGATGAATTTTCAAAAATTTAAGCACATGTGGGAGAAAAACAGTGCAAGAATCCTGAGGTTTGGTTACAGAAAAAGAAAAAAAAAAAAAAAATCAAGAACAGAGACACAGAAAATCGAGCTGATGAGAGCAAATGAAGTACTGACTGAACCCGATGCAGAAAAGGTGAGCTTGTGTGCGGCCTCTAGAGACTGTGCACTATGAGGCAACCACTGTCTTTAGTCAACACTTTTGTTGCAAGAAATTCAAATTCTAACTCTAACAGTATCAAATTCTGTCTATTTCCCAACATCAAACTCTGTGTTCTACACGGCAGCTTGTGTTTCTTCGCAACTCCTTCCCTTTGTGGGAGAATCACAAAAGACCTGTCCTTTTTCTTTCCTCTGTGCTCTTCATCTTGTTCTCATATTCAAAAGGATCATAAGACTGTGGGGGACAGGTTACTCTGAAAACGAGGGACCTCCAGACTTGGATGTAGAGGTTAACACAGTATGAAAAGGAGCTCAGTGGCCAAGAATTGAGGGAAGAAGTAAAAATTGCTTTTGTCACCAGCAAGAAATTTTAGACTTCTAGAGGTTTAATAACACGTCATAAAGCAAGAGGGGAAGCCAGAAAGAGCTGCAGACCCCCAAGTACCCAGTACTGCTCCGGGCACCAGGGTTCAAGCGCAACTCCATTATCATTATCCCTGCACAGAGTAGAACCCCGAAGCACAAGAAGACAGCAATACACAGAGGAACTATGAAGACAGGCATGAAAATAATTATGGGTTGGAAGGCTTTACTCCAAGGGCTTAACTCTATATAACCTGGCCAAGAGATCACACTGCTAAAAGGAAATATGATAGTGGTGGATATGAAACAAGCATTCAAAGGGCACAAACAAAGGCTTAGGCTACTCCAAGGAAAATATAAATTCCGTGATGTGATGGAAAATAGAGGCTCACTCTGAGGGCAATTACTATGTTGGGAAGATCTATTAATCTGCTGACAGTTTCTCAAAGAAAGTGATGGCAGTCTGCTAATTTGCCTCATTTGAAGCCAGTCTGTACGAGGAGCTGGAAAATGTATCTCAAGGAGCAGCACTGTGTAGCAGGGAAGGGGTGGGTTGCCTTCATAAATCTTGTTCATTTTTCATCTTGATTATTTTTCTCTCCAGTTCGCTCCCTTTCTCTTCTCCATTCTTTTGCCAAGCCCCCTCCTCAGATCCCACAAAATCCTCTTCTATGGAAAACCCTTTCTAGGATAAGGGAGGAAGGTGCTGACTGATGGCTTAGGTGTATGAGTGGGGACAACTGTTCTGCATCTCCCAGGGACTTATTAAGCCAATCAGAGGGGTTTTCATCCCAGGTTGGCCTTTGCAGACCTGGCTTCCCTGCATCTTCACTGCCTGGTTTGTGTGTGCATGCTATGTTGCTTCAGTCATGCCTGACTCTTTCTGACCTCATGGACTGTAGCCCACCAGGTTCCTCTGTCCATGGGATTCTCCAGGCAAGAAAACTGAAGTGGGTTGCCATGCCCTCCTCCGGGGAATCTTCCTGACCCAAGGATAGAACCTAAGTCTTGTCTTTTAAGTTTCCTGCATTGCAAGGTGGGTTCTTTACCACTAGTGCTACCTGACTAAGCCCTAAAGACGCCAACTCTTAAAATCAGGAGTTCAGACCCCAGTTCAAAGGGTAGCGATGACCCAGGTGAGCTGAGAGACTTTTCCAGCTCCAGTAAGGAGACTAAGCAAGTCTCTCACCCCTTTCCAGCAGGAGGATGGCAATTTCCTTAATGCTTTTTCAAGGGCTTTCATTTCTATCCAAATAGCTTCTGGTGCTGCCAAGTGAAAGGAGAGGTGTCACTATGGTCCAAACTATAACCGAGCAGTATAGTCTTATGTGAATCCAACTGAAAGAGAACTTTGCTGGAAAGTCCCACTAGCAAGCCACTTTTTCCAGATGTCAGAAAACCTGAGGGCTATGTAAAGAAAAATTCTGCATTCTGGACCTTTCCTCTGCTATATCTGTGGAAGGAGGCAGATGAAATTCCCAGAAGAAAATGTTTGCTCCAGCTCATCAACTTGTGCTGTTCTAGGCTCTAAGGATGTCCCCAATAGCCCTTGATTTAGTATTTTGCTGCTGCTGCTGCTGCTAAGTTCCTTCAGTCGTGTCCGACTCTGTGCGACCCTATAGACGGTAGCCTACCAGGCTCCCCTGTCCCTGGGATTCTCCAGGCAAGAACACTGGAGTGAGTTGCCATTTCCTTCTCCAGTGCATGAAAGTGAAAAGTGAAAGTGAAGTTGCTCAGTTGTGTCTGACTCTTAGCGACCCCATGGACTGCAGCCCACCAGGCTCCTCCATCCATGGGATTTTCCAGGCAAGAGTACTGGAGTGGGGTGCCATTGCCTTCTCCGTGATTTAGTATTTTAGAAACATTCTATTGTGTGAGAGGTGAAATTGTCCTGGGGAAAACAAGACTTGGACCCTGAGTTTTATTTACTGAAATAAATATTGCAGAAATAGATAGGGATGGAGAAAAATGGTTTTGAAATATGTTACTCATTATAACCCTGTTCAGCTCAGTTCAGTTCAGTCACTCAGTCGTGTCTGATGCTTTGCGACCCCATGAATCGCAGCATGCCAGGCCTCCCTGTCCATCACCAACTCCCAGAGTTCACTCAAACTCATGTCCATCAAGTCGGTGATGCCATCCAGCCATCTCATCCTCTGTCGTCCCCTTCTCCTCCAGCCCCCAATCCTTCCCAACATCAGAGTCTTTTCCNTCTTTGCGACCCCATGGACTGTAGCCTACCAGGCTCCTCCATCCATGGCATTTTCCAGGCAAGAATACTGGAGTGGGTTACCATTTCCATCTCCAGAAGATCTTCCCGATCCTGAGTCTCCCGCACTGTAGGCAGATGCTTTACTGTCTGAGCCACCAGGGAAGTCACTTAAATAAAAGAGGGAGTTAAAGAAGAAAATCTCTGCTCCGAGTCCCAGGGGAGCAATACTGTCTTCGGGACATCTGCTGATGCAACTAATGCAGACTCAAGTCGAAGTGAGTGCTCTGTGGCTTCACAGAAGTAGAAGCAATCCTTCAATTAAGGAACAGTCACACTGTGTGTAAATAAAACCACATTAGGCTGTGCTGACGTTTACTTATGAAGAATCTAGCTTAGTTTTTCCCACATTTTAGAAAGCTCCTAATATAAATGAAGAAAACCCAAGGAATGAGTTATGTGCTTGCCATCCTTCTGGAGTTCTGAAGTCTTCCAATAGATTGTGTGTGTGCATGCGTACTGTCATGTCCAGCTCTTTGTGGTCCCATGGACTGTAGCCCGCAAGGCTCCTCTCTCCATGGGATCTCCCAGGCAAGAATACTGAACTGGGTTGCCATTTCCTTCCCCAGGGGATCTTCTTGACCCAGGGATCAAACTCACATCTCTTGTGTCTCCTGTGTTGGCAGGCAGGTTCTTTACCAGCTGAGCCACAAGGGAAGCCCTCAAATAGATTAGGAGCACCTTGTTCTTTAGAAATAAACTAGCTTATGGATAATCTAGCTTCCTCTGTGATATCTCTGAAGATTCAGAGGTAGGGAGCTTGGGTCTTGGTGCAACTTCCAGCTCGGATTTTCTGCTCCTGAATTCTCTCTCTCTTGTCTGTTTCTTACCCCTGAAGTGGGCTGGCCCTTTTCTGTACTACATACCCCTATACTGGACATCCTCCCCTTTCATCTCTCCCCAGAGGAAGAGACTCTTACTGAAGGTTTGGGTTTATGAGGTCAGATGATGAGCAACTGCAACAAAAAATACTGTACAGAAAACAATTTAAAATTAGACATCCTGAAATCAAGATGTCAGCAATTGCAAGGTTGGAAGGGGTCTTAAAGACTATTTAGTCCAGTGGTCCTCAACTCTTAATAGAAAAAATGCCTTATTTTTAAACAAATGTTTTCTAACCTTTCATTTAATATTCTAAAATTAACTCCATAGATAACATAATTTACCTGCACATAATTTTAAAATAATTAACATCTTTCTATAATTATAATATAAAGTAAAATTAAAAGAAAATAATTTGCAGTTTTAGAAGACACACATTTTATTACATAAATGTTCAAGCATGACTACCTAGAAGACAAAGTCAGATGACTACATCAGGAAAAAATGAGGTTTTAAAATTGGCAAAAACAGTGTGTAGGTTACTGAGTGCCTTAGCACACTTCCTGGGATATGTCTATCTTTCAGCCATTGCCTTTGAGCTAACAACTCTGTACACTAATAAATAAATGGCAACACTGCAAATGATTCTTGTCCCTAGAAAAGTAAAATGTGTCTAGTAGAGTGCAACTGATTATTTCCCTTGGATACTGATCACTTTTTACCTCTTTGTCTTTTTATAAATTTATTTCAGCATTCTCTTATGGCTCAGACAATAAAGAATCTGCCTGCAATGCAGGAGATCCAGGTTTGATCCCGGGGTCAGGAAGATTCCCTGGAGAAGGGGATGGCAACCCACTCCAGTATTCTTGCCTAGAGAATTCCAAGGACTTGGAAGGAAGAGCTTGGCAGGCTACAGTTCATGGGGACTCAAAGAGTCAGACACAACTGAATGGCTTTCATTTTCAGCATTCTATTAATTGATATGTTAAATAAGAATCTTTGACACAGGCTGGGTTAATCAGGGTTCTCCAGAGAACAGAACTAACAGGATATATATAAATATATATATGAGAGATTTATTATAGGAATTGGCTCATGTGATCTTGGAAACCAACAGTCCCTGGGTCTGAAGCTGGAGAACTAAGAAGGCTGATGAACCGTGAAAGTTGGTAGTATAGTTTGTCCAAGTCCAAAGATCTGAGAATGGTGGGGGTGTGGGGGGTGAGGTGGGGTGAGCAAAGTCCTAGTCTATGTCCAGGTCCAAATGCCTGAGACTCAGAAGTAGTAATGTTCCAGAGTGCCCAGGGCAGGAGAAGTTGGATGTCTCGGTTCAAGCAGAGGAAGCATATTTGCCATTCCTCATATCCTATTTAGACTCGCAGTCATTGGACTGAATGATACCTTCTTGCATTGTGAGAGTGATCTTTTTCACTCAGTTCACAAATTCAAATCTTGTGCTAATCTCCTCCCCAAACATCCTCAATAGACACATCCAGAAATAATGTTTTACCAGTTATCTGGACATCCCTTACCCTAGCCAAGGTTAAATTAACCATCATCACACAGGCTCATTTTGCAGCTGAATGAAAGTCACAGTTATGAGCACTTTCAAAAATTATTCTTCAACATAACTATATCTAGAATGACTACAAACATGGCAGATGGAAAACCAGACTGGTTGATGAAGACTGAAATACAAGGTTAAATATTGCCACTGGCAATGCCATTTTCCAAAATAGTGAACATTACAAGTGCTGAATGAAACAAAGCACTATCTTCCCTCAATAAGGACCACTCTTGAAAAAGTCTTATTTTCACTGAAACTATGAAGAAGTATTTGTGTGTGTGTGTGTGTGTGTGTGTGTGTGTGTATACAAATATTTTAGTTTAGGTTCTAAGTTTAGATAATTATATATAGTTGAGTTAGATTTTGGTTGGATAATTATTAACAGGGTTACCACCTACTTGAATATCTGAGCTACTAGGAAGCTGTGTGACCATGAGATCACTTTTTTCATGGTCAGGACTGCTCTGGGAATAACCAGGCCACTTAACCTCCCAGACCTCCACCATGAGCCACTAGTTCACCCCAATGACTACAGCAACCAAAAACACACCCAAAGTTCCAAAATTCATCATAGAGGGTACTGCTCCTGTTAAGAACTACTAATCTAGTCCAAATGCACCTCTCTGGTTTTTAAATCTCTGTATGATCCTAAGCACATGTTCAGTAAATATTTCCTGAATAAATAAAATCTGAATGAAGAAAAATATGGAATTGTTGAATATTAAAGACTTTGGAGAGTAGTTAATTATGAATAAACAGATACCTTTTATAGAGATAGTTTCTTAAGGCATTCATGTACTTAAAATATTTTTTATGGATTCTTAGAATATTCACTTCTTTCTTGAATTAGCAGAAACTTTTCAAGTGAAACAGGGAATTGTTAATACTAAAGAGTTATAACTACATACCCAAACCTTGAGGAAACATTATTTATCCCTGACTTCTGCCTCTTTCTTTTCAACTATTTTGGCATAGCCCTCCGTCATAACCTATATTGCAAACTTCCCTGACTTCAGCATTCACTCCTGCAAACAGCACTGAAAATCACCTGTCCCTCTTCTAACGATCCCACAAGAATTCCAGCTGCCTTCTGCACAATATTACAACTCTTCTTACAGCCATCAAGACCTTCCATGAATGAACTCTTCCCATACAAGCCCTGGCTTCTACTCTCTGCCCTATTCTGGCAACGTTGGCCACTCTTCTGCCTCTCTGCCTTCATGACGTCTTGCTCCTTCCCACATTCAAATTACTGCTTTGACAAACTCATCTCTATGAATTCTTCCTACATGAGACACAAAAGGTCACATATCATATGATTTCATTTATATGAAACATGAAGAATAGGGAACTCCATGGTGGTAGAAAGCAGATTAACAATTACTAGGGGCTGGCGAGAGGAAAAAAGAGTGACTGCTTAGCAGTTATAAGGTTTCTTTTTGGTGTCATAGAAGTAATTTGGACCACTGGGGCTAAAACTCTGCACTCTTAATGCAGGGGGCCTGAGTTCGATCCTTGGTCAGGGAACTAGATCTCACATGTTTCAGCTAAAAATCCTGTGTTAATACCTGGCACAGCCAAATAAATAAATATTAAAAAAAATAATAATTTGGAATTAGATATAGGTGATGGTCACACAACATGTGAAGGTACTAAATGCCACTGAATTGTACATCTTAATTATTAATTTTATGTTTATGTGAATTTGATGTTAATTTAAAAATTTACAAAATCATAGGTCCATATGAGATACAATGATTTATCAATACAGGTTTGGAATAATGGCTGGAGAAGAGTTATTTATGTACTTGTTTGTTGAATCAGCTCACACAGTATCCAAGTGCCACCTCTTCCTGTTCAAAGTTCAGAAACAATCTTTTTAGGTTTTTTATTGCCAATTATGCCCATACTGCTAACTTCATGTATTTCAACATGAGATTAAAAAAAAAAAAAGCTATATTGCTGTTACTTACAAGACCATAGGTCTTCAGAGCCTGTATGTACTGAAACATTACAGCTCTTGACCTTGCATGTATTTCATGCTGATTACATCACAGCCATGTGAATCCTGGTTTCTGATTACTTTTTTCCAAGGTTGTTCTTGGCTCATGAATGATGACCACAAATGTAAGTCTTACCCAGAATAGGTAGGCTAATGTGGACAATACTTTGCTTTCTGGTGGTATTAAACTTACTGTTCAGAATTTTGTAGAATAAGCATAAAACCACCCATTTTTTAACCATGTCTTCTGTATTTTTAAACTTGGAATCTCTGCATTCCTGCAATGTGAACTTTTTCAATGTTGGCTACATCCTGTCTTTCACACACTATCAACAGTGAGGATAAAAAGAGCCTGTGGGCAGTGTTCATCTCATTCACACAAGACATGTTTGCCTTCTCCCTGGGCACCTAAAGGCTAACCTGGGAAGGTATGCTATCACTACATCAAGCAGACACTGGAAGAGAGAAGCTTTATTGGTGGGGCCCCTTGTCACTGAGGAATGATAGTCTTGGAAGCCTTAAATGAGAAAGGTTGCTTAGGTCTAAGAAGGGGCAGCTATGGGGCAAGAATGGCCCTCTTTGCTCTCTGTGAAGCAGTCTTCTCTGCTTCCCTTATGAAAGGAGGGATCTGCAAACATCCACTTCTGTAGCCTAACAGTTTTCTTCCAGAGGAAGAAATGGCAACCCACTCCAGCATTCTTGCTGGAAGAATGCCATGGACAGAGGAGCCTGGTGGGCTACAGTTCATAGGGTTACAACAGTCAGACACAACTGAGCAACTAAACACACACACTTGTCTCTTTAAACTGTAAATCCACCAAGCAAGATCAAATTCGGAGTTTTTAGAAACACTATCTTGGGGTTCAGCCAAATCTGAGTTTTGGTTTTCAAATGAATGCAAGTTTTTGTGAAAAACAAAGTGAATATTTCCAAAGTGAGAGATGCTGGTAACTAAAGACCTGCTCCCTCCTCATCAAGACAACATTCACACTTGCCTACTGTCTTCCAAACTTAGAAAGAAACAGTAATTTTTTTTTTGAACACCTCTAGTGGGATGTGTTCTAAGGAGAATATGAAATGCAAAATATTCTATAACTGTAATTATTTTTGTTAGGAGCAGAGTCGATATTATAATTTAGAAACTTGTGTGCAAATCAGTAGCTTTTTAAATGTCTAACAGAAGAGTCCAGCTAAGGAAAAAAGTTTTGGTTGAATATTGGAAAACGTGCTTAAAAGGTGACGTCTAGAATTATCACAATTGCTATAAAGCATTTAAATTGTCTAAGTAGTATAAGGCATTGCTATTTGAGACATACTAGCGCAGACTAAAAAAGGCAAAGGTAAACGAAGTGTATGTATTTTTGTGTCCCCCAAATTTCCTTCTTTGTATTTCTTAAGGTATAGAGTAAGATCGAGAGACACAGCTTTGATGACACAGCTAAAACTGCCAAGCCTTGGTATAGGTAATCTAGTATTTTTAGCCATGGTCTGTAAGGACCTGATCAGCCACTTGCTTGACCATAGCTGGCTCACCTGACGCAAGCCTCCTAGGGATCAACCTAGATGATCTATTCAGTTTTCCCATTTTCCTAGATAAGTAAACTAAGGCTTAACAAGATGTCTCTCCCAAACTCAGAGAACAGGAATCCTAAGATGAAACGGTGTCAAAACCGGAGCCAAGACCCAGGACTGGTCACAGTGCCAGCCTCCTGCTTCCTTCCTCACTCCATAGCATCCGCCGTGGAGCACTTCACTGCCGTGCGGCATGCATACAGCCACAGCTGTGGAGCGCACAGCTTTCTGACTGGAAAACTGATGTTTCCAGTCAACCGGATTAAAACAGAAGTGAAAAACATCTTTCATGGCAACATTCTGCTGTCAACTCGGGTGTGGAAAAATGCTTCATCAGAGGCCATGCTGCTGCTGCTAAGTCGCTTCAGTCGTGTCCAACTCTGTGCAGCCCCATCGACGGCAGCCCACCAGGCTCCCCTGTCCCTGAGGTTCTCCAGGCAAGAACACTGGAGTGGGTTGCCATTTCCTTCTCCAATGCATGAAAGTGAAAAGTCAAAGTGAAGTCGCTCAGTCGTGTCCAACCCTCAGCCATGGACTGCAGCCTACCAGGCTCCTCCATCCATGGGATTTTCCAGACATGAGGCCTTAGGGGATGACTAGTTCCCGCCCCACCCTCAGAAAGCATAGCATCTCAGTATGAGGCTACACCATGAGTATGCTTCCCAGAGGCTCTTCCTGTAGCCCTAAGCATCTTCCTCTCCTCCACATTGGCTGGGAGGAGTTAGAAATGCTTTTCTAGAAAATACAGGGCTTACTCCTTGGAAGAAAAGTTATGAGCAACCTAGACAGCATAGTCAAAAGCAGAGACATTACTTTGCCAACAAAGGTCTGTCTAGTCAAGGCTATGGTTTTTCCAGTGGTCACATATGGATGTGAGAGTTGGACTGTGAAGAAGGCTGAGCGCCAAAGAATTGATGCTTTTGAACTGTGGTGTTGGAGAAGACTCTTGAGAGTCCCTTGGACTGCAAGGAGATCCAATCGGTCCATTCTGAAGATCAGCCCTGGGATTTCTTGGAGGGAATGATGCTAAAGCTGAAACTCCAGTACTTTGGCCACCTCATGCGAAGAATTGACTCATTGGAAAAGACTTTGATGCTGGGAGGGACTGGGGGCAGGAGGAAAAGGGGATGACAGAGAATGAGATGGCTGGATGGGATCACTGACTCGATGGACATGAGTCTGAGTGAACTCTGGGAGTTGGTGATGGACAGGGAGGCCTGGCGTGCTGTGACTCATGGGGTCGCAAAGAGTTGGACACGACTGAGTGACTGAACTGAACTGAACTTAACTGAGGCTCAGAGGAGACGTGGAAGGCCACCCTCACCTGACATAACTAGGAGCAGTTCGTCAGTTTTCTGCCTTTCTTCTTATTGACTTATGGCTCTTCGATATTTATTCTGGAAATTTCCTCTTAAATAAGGGGGTGGTGAAGCAGTTTGAGAGATTCCAAGAAAAATGTTCACTTATAGGTTTCACCCACATTCAGAACCAAGATGCTTGCTGACTGGAAATCAGGGCCATGGGAATGGCCTACACCTTGAACAGCAGTGAAGACTCCATGTGCACGCGCGCTAAGTTGCTTCAGTCCTGTCCGACTCTTTGCAAAACTATAGACTGTAGCCCACAGTCTGTCCATGGGATTCTCCAGGCAAGAATACTGGAGTGAGTTGCCATGCCCTCCTCCAGGGGATCTTCCCAACCCAGGGATCAGACTTGCATCTCCTGTGACTCCTGCATTAAGGAGCATTCTTTACTGCTGACCCACCAGGGAAGCCCCAAAGACTCCATAGTCATGGCATTTAAGATATACCCAGTGACCATCATTCTTTGGTTTCTGTGACTCTGACAATCCTCCCCAATAGTGTTTTCATAAATCTTAATCATGAGGAAATATGAAGACATGTTGACAAGTGAGAGAAGAGGAATCTCATTTTGACATGGGAATTCCCCTCCAAAAATATGAACCCAAGGCAGCTGAGTTGCTCTATGTTATAAAATAACTGCAAATAGATGCCAAATAATTTATTTTGGAAAAAAACATATCTTTAGCTTCAGCAGCTCATCTAGAGAATGTCTAGACTTTGAAAGCTTCTGACCAATAAATCTATGATAAATCAAACAATCTTAGTGTGTAAACAAGATTATAATTACAAAATGTAGTAGTCATTGTGAAGGAGCTATTCATTCGCTCATTTATTCTATCAACACATTTATTATTAAATTTCTACCATGTGCCAGATAGAGGGATAGGAGCTGGAAATATGGTGGTGAAGACAATGGACACAGTCCTTTGTCTTGAGAGAGATTTTAAACAAATAATGACACAAGTAACTATAGAATTACAATTATGAAAAGTCCAAGGAGCTATTTAAAAACTAAAAATAGAGTTACCATATGATTCAGCAATCCCACTCCTGGGCATATATCTGATGGAGATACATTCAGCCATTAAAAAGAATGGAATAATCCTATTTGTAGTAACATGGATGGACCTGGAGATTATCATACTAAGTGAAGTAAGTCAGACAGAGAGAGACAAATATTATACGATATTGCTTATATGGGGAATCTAAAAAAATGATACAAATGAACTTATTTATGAAATAGACCTACAAGATTTAGAGATCAAATTTATGGTCATTGAGGGTAAAGGTGGTGGGGGAGGGATAGATGGATAGTTTCAGACTGACAGTTTGAGATTGACATTTACACATTGCTATATTTAAAATAAAATGCCTTTACATGAAAAAATAAAATAAGATAAAATAAAGTAAAAATAAGATCGGGGACTAACACTTTAGACAAGTTTAGGGAGGCCTTCTGGCCGGGGGAATAGATATGTATAGTTATTTACTTTGAACCCTTGAAAGAAAGAGGTAGCTAGCTTCCCCTTAAATACCTGTTTTTTATTTTCTGAAAAGTCTTTGGCATTTATTTTAATGCTATTTTTCCTTTATCTCCACCAAAATAGTCACTCAATTAAAAAGGTCCAAGCTGGCAATTGGTTGAAGGTGGCAAAATTCTTTTTTTCGAGCTATACTATCATGACCTAAATTATCCAGACTCTAATTCAATTTCCTAAATCTAAGCTAGTCCCCATTCCATGCTTATTATCTTTAAGGAAACGAAATTGACCTCAGAACTCCAGCCACTACTGTTGACTCAAACAGGCTCATTAATCACACTAAGTCATTCAACTGTTTAGACACCTTTCCAGGCTACTTAGAGTAACATGTCCCCTATGTCTGTCGGTAATTTTTCAGCTTCATAGTGATTTCAGTGTTCTCCATGAGACACAGTGTGAGAAATAATTTACTCAAGTATGATTATTTTCTTTGGGTAGAGATCAACAAGAGTTAGAAAAAAGACTATTTTAAAGTCAATGATGCAGGTCTCAAGGTCCAGAGATGGCTCCCTTTTGGGATATATTTTGCAGAAATTTCCATAATGCTCATCATAGATGGTTTTCTCCTCCTTGCCTCTTGTTTATTACTCCTTTGAAGAGATAATGGCACTTTATTATTTCACCAATCATCACGAATCTCCAAGTGCCTTGTTTCAATCAATCAAGAAAAAACCAATTTTGCATACTCAAGTGACACTGACTGTATTGAAGACATTTTTCCAGGCTAGTTTTGGGATTTCCTGTGAGTTTTCACATGTGTGTAGATTAGATCTTTATGTGGACTATCAGAGAAAGACTGAATTCATCACCAATGTTCACACGTTAGCTTCAAGTCTGAGAAATTCACAGCAAGCTTCCCCACTTCCTCCATATAATGGGACTGTTTTGGTCTATTGAGAACACTCTCCCTGTTCATGTGTCCCCAGCATTAATGCAGCAAAATTCACAGTCACACACAAACTCCCATTCTTCTTCATTTTTCTCGGGCTCATGGTCATAGCAATCCACCCCTCCTGAGATTCAAGTCGGAGCCAGGGCAGGGACCAACAGTATAAGGCTCTCCAAATCCTCTAACCCAGTCCTTGAGGTAATAAAAGGAAACACGTCTCCTAACAGGCCAGCTCCAAGGGTCTCTAAGAATATAAAAAGCAAAGAGATTTCTCCATCCTTGCCCCAGTTGTGAGTCTTTATCACACTCCCAGTTGTGAAGTTCTAAAGCAGCCTCTTCCATTTTGGTGGTATTTAGTTTACTTTATCCAGAATTTCAGAGGCGTCTCCTGCCTCTGTCCTCGGTCTGAAGAAGACAAACTCGGCAGAAATAACAGGATTTATTTGTCCTCGGTTGACCTCCAAGGAAACTGGGACAGTGAGAGGCTAAGAAGGCAAGGTCTCTCAATAGAACACCAGTGGTCAAAGCTGGCTTTCGGTGGCATCTCTCCAAGCAGCCCAAATCAGTGTCAAACCACCAGCACATGCAGCCTTTCCAAGATGCTCTGAGTGTTTATTCAGCCACTAAGTGTTCTGCCCAAAGTGGACTCCACCCAATGGTGAGCTAAGGCAAATCAAACACTCATTCACACAGTGTGGAGTGACATGCCCACCCAGCACAGGCTCTGATGCCTGCAAAGCCTAGCTGCAGCTGGCTCCAAGCTCACAGGTGCCAGGCATCTGGCCAAGCAAGGAAGTAATCTCTGGGGCTAGGCAGGAGGAGATGTTTGCATAGGGCACCTCCTCACCCACCGCCCCCCTCCCGCTCCCGCCTTCCCCAGAGCAACAGTGTGTTGTGGAAAGAGGATAGGTTCAAGCCCCATTGAAAAATTTTGGACCCTAATTCAGTCTCTTTCTATCTGTGCAACCTTGAGCAAGTTCTTTAACAGAACCAGGACTCAGTTTACCCATCTGTAAAATGAACGTAATGATAATACTATCTGAGAGGGTTATTGTGAGGATCACAGAAGAACCTGGTAGAGTCTGGTCATATAATAGGCATGTATGCTAAGTCGTGTCCAACTCTTTTGCGACTCCATGGACTGTAGCCTGCTAGGCTCCTCTGTCCATGGAATTTTCCAGGCAAGAACATTGGATTGAGTTGCCATTTTCTCCTCCAGGGGATCTTCCCAAGCCAGGGATCAAATCCGCGTCTCTTGCATCTCCCACATTGGCAGGAGGATTCTTTACCACTGGTGCCACCTGGCAAGCCTATATAGTAGGAGGTCAAATAATATGATAGTGAGAAGCAAAAAGGCTTCCCCCAAACAGTGACAAGGTTTTGTTTGTACTGGAGCTGGTGTGGTAGGGATTCCTTGGTCTCAAATTTGATCTTGAGACCCTGGTGGGCTGTACACACAGCCAGCTGTATAGTGTTGTAGGAAGGCCAGCCTGGTGGACAGAAGCCCATCTGTCCCATCTCTGTTTGTAATCTGTTCTGTGGCCTTGAACTTCTCTGGGTCTCACTTATTTATAAAATGGGATTGTGTTGTTAATCTTTAAAGTTTGGGTTTTGGATTATTCCCTTGTCACTTACTAGTTTTGTAACTTTTATTTATTTAGTTATTTTTTTCTTTGGATACTTGGCTGTGCTGGGTCTTAGTTGTGGCACTCAGGATCTTTTAAGTTGCCGCATGCAAACCGTTCATTGTGGCATGTGGGACCTAGTTCCCAGAACAGGGATTGAACCGGGACCCCTGCATTGGGAGTGTGGAGTCTTAGCCACTGGACCACCAAGGAAGTTCCAGTTATATAACTTTTAGAAATAACTTCCCAACAGCCTGTTTCTTCTCAAAGTGCCTGTGGCTGAGGGGCTCAGCACAGCCACATACAGCTATCTAGAATCTTAGTTATTATTTCACATAAAGGCAACACACAAGTCCTCATGAGAGATTTAGTCCAAATACACCATCTATAGGATATCCTCTCCTCTACATTTAAACTACAGCTATGATCACCACCATAGGCACCCAAGGGTGCGAGATCCTTAACCTTGAGCAAAGACTCCATTACAGTTGTAAACAGCACTTACTATGAAGTAAGCAGACTTCTTAGAAATATTTTCAATCCCAAGCACAAAAACAATTAGGAGTTTTCATAGTGACAGAGTTAATCAGAACATCAAATGTTGGAACTTCACCTTCTCTAGCCTTCCCAGTTGTCCAGAGCTTCCTTACCCTGTGCTCCTAGGAACTCTTCTATGCTCCCCCAAAAGAGTAGTGCAGCCTAGCAGTCTATTTTATGACTTCCACATTCACAATTCTCATGAAAAACCCCAAAAGGGCCCACGTATGGAGCCACTAGAAGAGCAAAGAAAACTCTTCCAAAAGCCAAGCATTTCTGCTACTGAAACTGCTGCTCCAATCTTGGTTTATACTTAAAAGTATATGGGAAATATTGAATAACATTATCTTTCCTACAGGACTGTGGTTTCTTCCTGCACACTCTTCTTCTGCCACGGAATTCAGCTAAAAACAATATATGATGTCATCTCAATAACTTGCCGATTAAAACTTCCCTTAAAAAAAAAATGACACCCATCACACCCAGGAGGCCACCTACTCAGTCGGTCTCCAAATTAATATTTATATTTCTATCTTTAGGCATCAGAGAGGCTGAGAACTTTTTCTGCAGTGCTGGCATACTCACCTATATGAGTAGGCATCTCAGCCCAAAGAAAAAAGGCTAATCAAATGCATAAGCAAGTTCATGTGTGCTGTTTATGCATATATCTAGAAACATCTGGTCCTGCTTTTTCTGAGACATTCTTCTCGGGTGTTAGAATTTGTAGTTATTTTGATAGAGAATCATTGGCATACAAACCTCCCTCCACATCTTACACTAAAGGTTTCCATAGAACACCAGGATTAAGTGTCTGTCTTTTGCAGGAAAAGAACATCATGTGTTTACTTTTCTCAATATCCTTTGATGGATGTTTCAACCATCATCTGTAAAAATTCTCCCTGGTACTTTCTTAGATCATAGAAAGTGTTATTACAGCTACATATGTTATTCCACTATGTATCTCTAATGCCTAGAACTAGTGGGCACTCAATAAACATTTTTTGGATAAATAAGAATGCATGTCGATTATATTATAAAACAGAGAGAAAAGCACAGATGGGGAGCCATTAAGTCATAGATGGGGAAGCGATCGTGAACAGGGAGTGTATAATTTTTCTTTGAGTCATAAGAAAAGAATAAAGACAAGAAGGTAGTCATACATGGGAGTGAAGCAGATCTGCCAAGGAACAAAATGAAATGCTTCTTAATTGTTTGGGGAATACACACATACCACACAGTCAGGCTGGTGAAAAGCCAAGTTCACAGTCAGGGTTTCCCTCATTCCAATATTTCTTCCTAACAGTGTGAGACTCACTGACTTACATAAATCTTCCCATGTTTGTGTCATTGCTGAGGACACAATGAGGACAGGAGGATTATGGGAGCTTATTTTCACATTGTGGTAAAACTTATCTGGATTCAAATGTTCCCTCCCCCATTTCCTTCTCATCTATCCTATCAAATGTCTATTCAATTCTTTCCCCTGATAGTCCTGATCATTTTTTTTTCCCCTTCTGGTGCAGAGCTCTACAAGAAGTATGGAACACATGTACACCCGTGGCGGATTCCCATGTCAATGTAAGGCAAAACCAATACAATATTGTAAAGTAATTAGCCTCCAATTAAAATAGATAAATTTATATTTTAAAAAAAGTATGAGCACTCAGCAACAAAAAGCTTTTAAGATGTGTTATTTTCTACCACCTTTTCCTACCTCCACACCTCCATAAGTTTGTGGTTTTTACATGACCTGAAATAAAACTGCACGGTACACTGGAAGGAAAGCTGTATGTCTGGTGTTAGGGAGAAACCACAAAATGCTCAGAATTTCAGCATGATCCAAATTGAATCGTATGTCCCAAATCATGTGCATTCCACAGTCTTGAATTGTAGCAGCCATGATCAAACAAGGTCCTTTGTTTACCATTCAGGTAACCAGAGCCTGAGAATAGCTTCTCAGATCATTAAAATATATACTACAGATTTAACATTTTGTATCTATTATATGTACTGTACATTATACACATGTGTATACATTCAATACACTCATTCAACAGCATTCGCCCAACACTTATTTATTGGCTGTTCTGTGCCATGTACTGTGATAAGCAGCAGGAAAACCACGGTAAATAGAACAAAAGCCCAGCTCTCACAAAGCATATGTTCTATCAGAGAGGCATATTTAATAAACAAGTAAACACATAAAAAAATACATCATATGCCATTTGGCAGTAAGTGTCAAGTCTTCCTAGGTGGCACTAGTGGTAAAGAATCTGCCTGCAATGCAGGAGAACCAGGTTTGATTCCCGAGTCGGGAATATCTCCTGGAGGAGGGCACGACAACCCACTCCAATATTCTTGCCTGGGGAATCCCATGGACAAGGAGCCTGGGGGCTACAGTCCATAGGGTCACACAGAGTCAGACATGACTGAAGCAACTTAGCATGCACATACATGCATGCCTCAGAGAACAGTTAAGAGGGATAAAGAGATAGTGATGACTGTTCCTTTAGGGAAGGAGGTCAGGGGAAAGCCTCTATAATGAGGTGACCTTGAACTAGAGACCTGAATGAATGAGGAATTAAGCTAACAGGTACATAGGGTGGGGGCAGAGGTGGGGAGCAGGGGAGAAAGTTCCAGACAAGAGATCAAGAAATGCACAGGCCATGAAATACCCAATGTGAGCCAATGTGGGTATTTCAGAAATGACAGGCATGGAGTGTGTGAAGTGGCAGCTAGTGGGTGAACTTGGGAGCACTTGGCCGATTTAGGGTAGGCATGTTTAGTCCATCTTTGGGTGGGTTTCATCACATACAAAAGCAAAGCTAATGTTTTGGACATTAGTTAAGGACTAATAGCAAATGTTTAAAAACTTTAAGAGAAACTGAGTAATTTAGACTTTTGCATGAGATCTAATGCTTTCATGATGGTTCAAATTTTTGAAATATTATGTGAGCCAATATTAGTTCATTCAGTTCAGTCACTCAGTCATATCCGACTCTTTGAGACCCCATAGATTGCAGTACACCAGGCTTCCCTGCCCATCACCAACACCCAGAGCTTACTCAAATTCATGTCCATTGAGTTGGTGATGCCATCCAATCATCTCATCCTCTGTCGTCCCCTTCTCCTCCCGCCTTCAATTATTCCCAAAATCAGGGTCTTTCCAAATGAACTGGTTCTTCGCATCAGGGGGCCAAAGTATTGGAGTTTCAGCTTCAGTATCAGTCCTTCCAATAAATATTCAGGACTGATCTCCTTTAGGACGGACTGGTTGGATCTCCTTGCAGCCCAAGGGACTGTCAAGAGTCTTCTCCAACATCACAGTTCAAAAGCATCAATTCTTTGGCACTCAGCTTTCTTTATAGTCCAACTCTCACACCCATATATGACACTGAAAAAACCAAAGCTTTGACCAGATGGGCCTTTGTTGGCAAAGTAATGTCTCTGCTTTTTAATATGATGAGCTTATTCACGTATATATGCAAGACAAATCTAGTCTACAGACAACAATTTGTGAATTTTGCTTTAGATAAACAGGAGTACTTGATGTGTTTAAATGTCAGGTCTTTGTACCCTACTTTTGGCCACCAAATTAAAAAAAAAAATACTGGTGTCAAGTCCAAGCTAGTGCTCTATTTATCATTCTGTTTATATCACCACATTTCACTCTTGTCACATTCTATTAGAGTTGTGTGGATCTCCATTTTCCTAACTTAAATTTAAAATTTCCTGAAGACGCTATCTTATTTGACTTAGGGTTCTTAGTACCCAGAAGTTACATATATTTCAAGTGCTACATAAATGTTTCTACAATGCGGTTACTAAGATAATAAATCTGAATGAATCTTCTAAATGAAGACAATTTGACTGAGATAACTGATAATGCTTATAGTTACAAATATAATAGTCATAAATAGTAAAATAAAGTCAGAAGAGGAAAAATATTTTAAATGCTTCAAAAATCAGTGTAGGAATGTAAGAATTACATTGTAAGAATCACAATTAAACTATCAAGAAGATGCACTACCACTTGATAGAGTGTTAGAGTCATGAGCAAGCACTGGAGAATCCTTGAATTATCACTCAATCGTAGCAAGAGGGACAATACCACAAGTGATCATGATATATTTATGATGCTTCCTCCACAGAACAGTGCATGTGTTGACCAATCCAAGTTAAGAATGTTTTAAAATAAAGGGGCCTCCATGGTGATCCAATGGCTAAGACTTCACACTTCCAATGTAGGAGGTATGGGTTCGATCCCTGGTCAGGAAATTAGCTCACATTCTGCAACTAAGAGTTTGCATGCTGCAACTAAAGATCCCACGTGTCACAACTAAGATCCAGCATAAACAACTTTAAAAAGTAAATAACATAAAATAAAAGGTCTGTTCCTTTTAGGTGTTCTCTTTTCCTCTACGGGCTGGTGGAGCATTGTTTCCATTCAAGACTGAAGCACAGATGTGTACGGAAAGCTAATGCAGCCACCACAATGCATTGCATTTGACAGCTTCCTTTCATATATGTGATCTCATTTGAGTCTCTCAATTACCCTTTAAGACCAGACAGATATTATTGTTCCCATAAATACAGGAGAAAACAAGCTCAGAGAAACTATCTAGCTCACTGTTTCATTGCTGCCTCATGCCAGAGCCCACACTAGATACAGCTTGCTGTTCAGTTGCTCAGTCATGTTTGACTCTTTGAGACACCATGGATTGTAGCCCACCAGGTTCCTCTGTCCGTGGGATTTTTCAGGCAAGAGTACTGAAGTGAATTGCCATTTCCTCCTCCAGGGGATCTTCCTGACCCTGGGATCGAACCTGGGTCTCCAGCATTGCAGGCAAATTCTTTACCACGTAGCCATCGGAGAAACACCAGATACAGTTAGAACTTTCCAAATCCAGGGCCAGTGGTCTTTCTACTATATCATGTTTCTCTTTTTACATAAAGGTTAAGAAATAGACATCTCTTCTAATAAAATTTTTAAATTGAGCATGAGTCATTTTCCACCATTAAAACAGCCTCATATTCCCAAATTTTTCCATATTATTAGGGATTTTATAAGTTTGTGACACTCCTGACATCAGTATCCTGAGTCAGATAAAATGAAATGCATTCTGATATTTCTCAGAGGAAGGAGAGTGTCTCAGATGATTAGGAATTGTATGATAAATTAGGAACTATATCCAAGGCATTGATTTAGTCTTTGCTATTTTAGATTTGGCTGGAAATAGAAGTAGAAAACTAAATGATTCTGGTCATCGTGTTAAACTAAAACATAAGCATCAAATCATGACTCTTTGTAATGAATGACGTGTACTTTTATGTCAAATGCAAAGCACAGTTTATCAAACTATTATAAATTCTAGCTACTATGCATGATAATGTATATAAGTGCAGGAAATAAAATTAAGGGCTAAAGAATAGAGTTAAAGTATCTATTTTTTAATGAAAATTGCCCTATCACTGTAACATTTAAAAACCAACCATGTACCTAGCTTAAAAGTTTCAACTGAAAATATTCTTGACCCTACTAAACTGTAGAAAATTAGGGAGTCATAATGTAAAAGACTGAATATTGTTACCAAATTGTGAGATTATATACAGCACTATTTTAGTAAAAGTAAATGCAACCTCTATATGTTGGTTTAAGAAAAATAAGACTTTAAACCATTAAATCTAGAAAATGGAGAATAACACAGAAGAAAAGCTATAAACAATGTGATGGCATTTTCAAAAATGCTATTGGAAAGAACATCATATTATTTACCCACATCAGCTTAACCAGAATTATGAGGTTAAGGCTATATATAATTTACCCCTACGAAAAAGTAATCATATAGTGAAAATGATAGGTTTTTTGGTAGCAATTCAAAATAGGGTAATTGGTACCAAAAATTATATGGTAATTTTAAAATAAGAAAAACTTGTTGGAGTATAGGTAAAGAAGACAAAGGGTGTTTACTTGAATTTGCAGCCAGAAAATATGCTGTCTTGCCTAGCCTTAGAAATAGTTCCCTCCAAAATAACTAGAACATTGGAGAGGCTCTTTCATTCCTATAAGCCTCAGTTTCCATATTTGCAGCCTAAGAACAATAATATAAATCCTAATTATTTCATATGGATTGTATGAGGAGAAAATGAGTTTAAAACTGAATTAATAGGCAAACATGATTGTTATTTTTGTTACTAACTTATGCATCATTAGTAGCATTTGCTAAGATAATGTGGCAGCCATTATGACATTCTTAATAAAATAAAAAAGGAAAATCAATGTCTACTCCATTGAATATTTTTGGTTGCCATCCAGAATCCACTTGTCTCTTTCCCCACTCATGTAAATGGTCTGATTATTTCTCATCACTCTGACCACAATAATTAGCACAAAGGTGACTTCATAACTTGAAATATAGATGAACACAAACAATCAGAATGAATGATATATGATGAGATATTTACTGAGATTTCAGCATGGGGTCGCAAAGAGTTGGACACAACAGGGCAACTGAACTGAACTAACCTGAACAAAAAGAGAAACAAAAACTGTTTTGAAACCTTAGTAATTAGAAATCACAAAGCCCTTCCATTTCGTCTTTGACTTAGCAGTCAAGTTATCAAAACAAATAATTTAGAAAATAATTTAAGAAATAATCTTAGAAATAAAAACTTAGATACAGCTAAAACTGAAAATAACAAGGAAATCAGTACAACTGGAAGATAAAAAATCAATATATTAATAACCATGGAAATTTGGTATTTGAAATCAATATAGAACATAAAATTCTGGCAAATTTTCTAAGAAAACAGAAGTAAACAAATCTGAAGAAGAGATTATAAAAATACAGAAGAAATTCAACTATGGATTATCTTAATAAACACTTCAGACAATAAGAAAATTTTATCAGTAGAACAAATATGTTCAGAAGCCCTTTAAATATAGAAAGCACAAAGGAATGAATTAATGGAAGCAAACCACTCTGTCATTATACATGAGAAGATTTTACGTAAGTTGGAAGTGGGTCTAGAAGACTTCAAACGCAGAGCAATGTATGTAAGGAACGGTGTCTAGAAGATGAATTTGTTAAGAGAAGGAAATGGCAACCCACTCCAGTGTTCTTGCCTGGAGAATCCCAGGGAGAATCCCTGATGGGCTGCTGTCTATGGGGTTGCACAGAGTCGGACATGACTGAAGTGACTTAGCAGCAGCAGCAGCAGCAGCATACTGAGAGAAAATAAAAATCAGACAGCACTCATGACAGTAGTTTTTTTCAATCCATCCATTCATCCCCAATTTGGGACAAGATATAAACAGTAGACTTTTGCTTCTAAGGGTTCAGGAAGAAATACAAGTGTTTAAGTCCAAAAAACAGGAAAGTCCCATGAGAATCTGGTTTTATCTTGGAAGAAGAGGTACTGGACTTACCCAGAAGACATGCCACTGGCACAAACTGCCCAACGGCTGAATAATTTCCCTTTCCCTTATAGTAACTGAAAGTAGCTGCAATACACAATAGAATCCATATAAATATAAGAGGGAATCTGAAAGAAGCATAAACACAGACTCAACAAACACCGGGATAAAATACCTAATTTAACAAAGAGGAGGGTTAACACTTGAGGGTACAGTTAACAGAATAAGCAAATAAGAAACCTTACAAAAAGCAATTAACATTCTGAAAGGAACAAGAGAAGATATCACACCTATGAAACAAGAAAAGGTCCTTATGTAAAAGAACAGAGATCTTAAAGATGAAAAAACATAATATTTGCAGCAAACTCAAGAGATTGGCTGAATAGCAGAAAAAAATATTGATAAAGAACAAATTAGTAATCTTATAGATTAAGCTAAGGAATTCTTCCAGAAACAAAAGTGTGATGGAAGTTATAAAATAAAATTTAGAACATAGAGGGAAGATCCAAAGTTTCAATATTTGTCTAGTAAGAACTGATGAAACAGAATGGAGAAAAGGGGAAGGGGGTAAAAAAATCAGAATTAACTTAATAACAGAAGACAATTCACAGAGGAAAAGTAAAGTACATCTCTATTGTTATAGGCCCCATGGTACAATAAGTAACCATATTTTGATATAAGCCAAGTATAAGGGCATTTAAAAGAGGTACCAGAGAGACTATGTTTTAGTGATAAAAATAAACTCTTTCAAGAGCAAAGTCTACTCTACACAGCTTAAATTTAACATTTAAAAATAGGTTTCAGTAGGGACAGACTGATATGCCAGGACCTTAACTGTTTACTAAAAAAAAAAAAGCCATCAGTCTTTAGAGGAATAAACAAAATTCAAAATTCAGAACAATCAATAAGATAGCATCACAAAATGAATATCCTTTAGTAAAAAGTGACTAGATATGCTAAGGGGCAGGAAATGTAACAGGTATTTGAGGGGAAATCTGTCAATTGACATCAATCCAGAAATAACAAATGGTGGTGCTATAGACAAGGATGCTAAAGCAACTATTAAGACTATGAACAAACATTTATAGGAAAACATGAACATAATGAGGAGAGACATGGAAGCTATTTAAATTAACCTAACGTAATGTCTTAGAGGTTAAAAAAAATACAGTATTTGAAGTGAGAATTTTACTGAATGAGATAAACACCAGATAAGACATTACAAAAGAAAAAGTCAATTGACCTAAAGGCACTACAACAGAATTTATTCAAAACAAAACATTAAGAGATATGAAGTTGAAAATAAAATTACTGGAGCTTTGGTGGCCTCTGAAGTAATATCAAATAGTCTGATATCTTGTAATTGTAGTCTCAGAAGAAATGAAAATAATAATGGCTGAAATTTTTCCAAATTTCATTAAAACTTTAAGCCCCTTGACTCAAGAAACACAATAAATCCCAAGTAGAATATACACACAGAGACACATACATAAGACACTCAAGGCATATAATAGTCAAATTTCTAAAAATCAGTAATAAAGAGAAGGGAGAGGATATATGTATACCTACGGCTGATTCATGTTGAGGTTTGACAAAAAAGAGCAAGATTCTGTAAAGCAATTATCCTTCAATATATTTATTGGATTATATTTTGTTTAGTCTTTTTCATGTATTATATTCATTGCTGATTCAAATTAAAGGGAAAATAGAGTTACAAAAAAATTAATTTTTTAAATTAATGTTAAAAAAGAGAGAGAGAACATCTTAAATGCAAACAAAAAATAAAGATCTTATGCAGAGGAATAAAAATAATACACAAATGCTCATGAGAAACTATGCAAGTCAGAAGACAACAGAATTACATTTTTAAAGAGATGGGGGGAAAGATCTACAATTCCAATAATGCTACAAACAGTAAAGATAGTCTTCAAAATGAAAGTGAAATAAAAACTTTTTAAAACAAAGTTGAGAATGGAAAATTATTAAGCCATAAAAAAGAAAACTTGCCATTTGTGACAGTATGGATAGGCCTTGAAGGCATTATGCTAAGTGAAATATGTCAGAGGAAAATACCATATGATCTCACTTATGTGGAATCTGAAAAAAAAAAAACTAACAACAAAAAAAACCCCAAATCAAATTCACTGATACAGAAAACAGATTGGTGGTGCCATAGGCAAGGGATGGGAAGCAGGTGAAATGGGTGAAGGTTGCCAAAATATACAGACTTTCAACTATAAAATAAATTATGGAAGTGTAATATATAGCATGGTAACTATATTTAATTATACTCTATTGTATATTTGAAAATTGCTGAGAGTAAATTTTAGCATTTCTTATCACAAGATAAATAATTTTAATTATATGTAGTGATAGATGTTAACTAGATTTATTGTGGTAATTATTATCCACCATATACAAATAGTGAATAATATTACATACCTGAAACTAATATAATATTTTATATCAATTATATTTTCATTTTATAAAGTTAGTTCCTTGAAAGTATGAATTCGATGAGACCCTAGCTAAACTAATCATTACTGACCACAACAAAATGATTGAAGTCACAAAATAACAATATCAGGAATGAGAGCAAAGGCATTACTACAGATCATACAGGCACTAAAAACAAGGTAAGTGCACATTATGAATTACATTAGAATAATAAATTGGACAACTTTAATGAACTAAAGAAATTCCTTGCAAATTACAAATTACCAAAACTGCCAGAATAAATAGAAAACTACAGTGAGATACCCACTACATACCCATGGGACTAACTAAAATTAAAAAAAAAACAAAAACTGACAATACCAAATGTTATACTATTTTGGAGGAACTGGAACTCTTGTATACCTCTGGTATGAAAATCATACAGTTGTTTAGAAAAAATCTTGGCAATTTCTTATAAAACTATATAGACACCACTTATCCAGCAACTCCATTTCTAAAGTATTTATATAATAGAAATGAAAACACAGGTGCACACAAATAATCATGCAACCTAAATTAATAATTATCTAAAACTGGAAAGAGTGCAAACGTCCACCAGGTGAATGAATAAACAAACTATAATTTATACAGATAAAAGACTACTACCCATAAATAAAAGGACTAATCTATGATCCCATTAACAACATGGAAAAATCTTTTTTAAAAAATTTATTATTGGGTGAAAAAAAAATCTGGACACAAAAGAGTACATACTATATGAATGCATTTAAATGAAATTCTATAAAAGGCAAATATAATCTATAGTGACAGAAAGCAGATTAGTGGTTGCCTGGGTCAGGAGTGGAGGGACTGACTGGGAAGTGGCACTGGGGAACTTTGGGGCATGTCATAATGTTCTCTACTTCAGTTATGGTGTGGTTTCACAGACATGTAAGTTTGTCAAAACTCATCAAAATGAACATTCAAAATGGGTACATTTTATGGTATATAAATTATACCTCAATAAAGTTGATTTTGTAAAAGATTTTAACATACCCTATTTCCCCTTTCAGAAACAGAATTAGAGCTAAACTCTTTGAGAGAATTATTCATATCAGTTTTCTCTTATTTCCCTCTTTCTATGTCTGCTCCAGTCAGGCTTTTACTTACACCACCCTAATAAAAGTGGCTTCCCTAGTAGCGCAGATGGTAACATGTCTGCCTGCTATGCAGGAGACCCGGTTCGGTCCCTGGGTTGGGAAGAGCCCCTGGAGAAGGAAATGGCAACCTACTCCAGTATTCTTGTCTAGAGAATTTCATGGACAGAGGAGCCTAACAGGCTCATGGGGTTGCAAAGATTACTCTGGTCAGAATCATTAGTAACTTTCCCTTTGTTAAGTCCTTTTGCAAAACCAATTCTTTCTTATATGACCCATCATTCCACATGACTGATCATTCCATCTTCTTGAGACACTTTATCTTCCAGTATGTCACATTTCGAACTTCCCTGGTGACTCAGCGGTAAAGAATCCGCCTGCCAATGCAGGTACAGTCTATAGGGTTGTGAAGAGTCAGACACTACTGAAGCAAGTTAGCACACACACACAACATACTTGAAGAGAAAACCAAAATCTTCTAGCTTTAAGTCCATTCAATTGCAATCACATTGTCAGTTCACAGCAAGTTTCAATCAATGGGTTCTTATCCATCAGTGCATGTCTCTCCATGGACATCTGTTTTTCTTTTTTACCTAAACTTTACCACTGGTGAGTTAAAAAACTCAACTCTAGTGACTGGATTTATAACTACCAACCAGAAAATCTCTCCACTGGTTAAATAAAATCTAAGAAAATGCAAGAGCAACATAAATTGATTAATAAGCACAATTAACTCCAGCTAGTATGAACCTTCCATGAACATAAATCTAAGTTCTGCAAACTATCTCGATGACTAATTTTACAGGAAAATGTGTTGTAGTCTCAGAACCTAAATACTCAGACTTTTCCTAAAATAATTTCCCTTTTGTACAAGACAGGCTCAGTTAAAAGTAGCTACAAAAATGTTATTAAATGGCTTGACCAATTATTCTACTTAGATACCATGAAAAGCCTAGTTCATAAGATGTTTTCATTATTGAATGATGTTTTTAAAGAGTGTTAATGGTTTTGAAAATGTACCATGTAAAACATAAGGACGGGCCCTTTCAATTCTTGATTACTAAATTTGAGACCCTGTGAAAATGGAACTCAATATGAGCTCTATTTAAAATGTCCATATTTATTGTGTATTTTATCCTGGGAACAAGGCCTAAGCCAGAGACATTTTGAACTCATCAAATATGTAAATTGTTTTTCAAACACTTTGGGGTTACCACAAAACCTAAATTGTTTGTAGCCAACCAAGCACTTTCTCCCTTCAGTTTCAAAAGCCAATTGTATTTTTTTTTATTCAAGAAAATCTAATTCAGATGTTACTGATTCACTTGCACTTAAATAATTAAAATGCTATTTTGCAAGAACTGATTGGTGTGCAAGAAAGCTCTTGAGTCTCTTGTCTAAACCTTTTTGAATCTGTTTGCTGAAAAACAGGAAATCTTGCTTTGCCAAGAGTAAACCAACTGCAGTGGCACACTTGGGTTGAAAGTCTGATTTCAGTACAAATCCAAAGCCATCGTTTGGAAATGGATGAATCATGCTGAAGCATCTCCTTCTGTCCTTTCCATCTCCCAAAGGCTTTGCTGAAAACCAGTTTCTGAGCCCAGATAAATTTCCACCTCTAGATGCTGAGAACAGAGAAGCAAGACCCAGAGGCCTTTATCAGAAACACAGCTAGGAGTTCTGAGGCTTGTAATACTTCTTTTTAAAGCTTATCTTGCTCTAGTTGATTTCCAAATATCATCAGTAAAATAGTTTTTCAAGCTTGGATCTATTGAATGATGAAAGTAAATGTGCATTTTCCCCAAGAAGCTATAGTTCTCCACCAAGATTTACTTTTTATTTTTGTGGGGGGTTGGAAGTAGTGAGTTACTCCTATCAAAATCTTCTTGATCAATGTAAGGATGCTGTAGATTATCTGGATGACAACACTGGAGTAAATAACTATTATACATACACAGTTTTGTTTGAGATCACTGTCTGATTGTATGAATTAGTTCTATTACTGTTTCAACCACTCCCTATCGATGAGTAAGGCACTGTTTACCTCCTGCTCTGCGTACCTTCTTTCAATCTGACACTTTCATTGTGTCAGACACATTCACTGAGGTAGAACTCATGATGAGAACCTGGTACACTGGAAGCATTCTGTAAATAGTACGTAATATTCCTTTGGAGACTTTCATACAACACGTGAACACGCAACAGAATATAGCTGTTGCCACTTCTTAAAGTGGACCCATTAAAAATAGTCTGTATCGAGTTATTGCACCTAAGTGCAACATAATAAGCCCAGATCCTATCTGTTTCCTGAGCTGCATTAGCAGGTAATAAGAATGCCTCCCCTTGCCATTTTGGCTACGGAATTCAGAAGGTATCCTGCGGCCCTTAGCAAATTCTCACCTCCATCCAGACTCACAGCTGGTTTAAGGGAAATCCAAACCTACAGCTGCTGGCAATGAATATTCCCGGTGTTGATGTGAAAGGGGTGTCACAACACCTGTGCCATAATCCAGAATAATGTTGAGTATTCTGTTTTCAAGGAAAAAACAATCCTCTACTCATAAAGGTCTCTTTCTGGCTCCTGGGTAAACATGCCAGCCTCAAAGGAGTCTGGGGTTTCATCATTAGGATACTAAGAGAGCACCATTGACCAAGGGCAACTGGACACAGACAAGCAGAAGTCATTTATTAGGATTCCATCAGTTGATGCAACTGAACAAACGTGTGTTGAGTGCCTACTTTGTGCTCACTGGGCTCAGTGCCATTGCAGATAGAAAACAATGCGACCCAACTCAGTACCTGTCTTCAAGTTTAATGGGCTTCAGGAAAGAGCAGATTAGAAAGAAATACAAACTACTAAGAACGTAGGAAATATATGTAAAAGACGACAAGACACATAAAATGGTCCAAGGTAGCATAAAAGAAAATGGAAGTATAGAGGAGATGACATTTTAAATGCATATAGAAATGATAAGATTTAAAGATAACTGTGAAGGATAATGGGGCTTCCCTGGTGGCTCAGCAACAAAGAATCGCTTGCAGTGCAGTAGCTGCAGGAGAGTCACGTTCGATCCCGAGGTCGGAAAGATCCCCTGGAGGAGGGCATGGCAACCCACTCCAGTATTCTTGCCTGGAGAATCCCATGGGCAGCGGATCCTGGCAGGCTACAGTCCATAGGGCTGTAAACAGTTGGAACAACTGAAGCGACTTAGCACACATGCATGCACATGAAGGATAGTACAATTAGTGACCAATCTGTCTGTTTCTTACATCAGTTTCTCTGTTAAGAGTGCAAGCAGTATTTTTATCTCCTCGTCTCTCAGATCCCAGAGCATAATAACACTGATTAATGTTGAAATAAGTGATGGAGTAATTAATAGAGTGCTTAAACTTAATTTATACTTGGAAGATGACAATAAAGGTTGAACCACTGAATGAGTCAATGAGTACAACTTTCCAAATTAATTTTGGGGAGAAGATGACACCATCTACCTTCCTCATTTACTTGGTAGGAAAACCGAAGTCCAGAGAGCTGCCTGATGGGCCTGGCCCAGCTCACAGGGTTGGACAGCAAAGAGCTAAGTCTGGAACCCAAGTTTTCTGACTTTCAGGGATCTTTCCACTCATTCCAGGAGTTATCACTTTGTATTAATTGAATTCAAATGCATTTCTGCTAAGTAAAGGCTAATTCAAATTTGAATTGTTCTGTTTGGCAAGATAGAGCTTAACTGTGTCAATCCCTTTATGCCCATGGTTGAAGGCAGGTTGGCTTCTCCACAACACCGTGGCAGGAGCAATTACTCCTTACAGAAACCAAATCTAGACAAAAGTCCTCCACAACCCACTGCGCATCCTGCTGGGTCAGGCTTGACCCGGAGAGGCTGGCATTCAGCTTCAGGGCATTGAGGGCACCCTGCCCCTGCGCCACAGAGCCACAGCACAAGAGTTCAGGTTGGAGTGGTGGGGGAGCAGGGGCGAAGCTCAGGGTCACTGAAAGGTTGTTTTGTGTTATTGCCTTTTGTTTCTTTCTTTCCTTTTTTTTTTTTTTTCAAGGGATATCCACATTTCAAAACAAAAGAATAAGACTTCTGGTAGATTTCCTCAAAGGCAACCACTGAGAGATTTGCCAAAGCCATTGCCCCAGGGGTTAGTTTAGATAAACAAGGGCACTGGGAAGCTGTGTAATCTAAACTCTTCCCTCTGGCCCATACCAGCATTTTAGCTGCCAAGGAGTAGATGTGCTTTCTGCTTCCAAAAATAAAAAGTGATTATACTCTTGCTACCCAAGCCCACCCTTGGCCACTCCACGGACCATCACAAAGAGATGATGAGGGATGCACTTTGTGGTATTGTTTTTGGAAAGCTCTTGCTCAAAAAACTCTTGAGGGTATGCTGTCATGGGGGTTGCTGGCACCTCTGGGCAGGCAGTGGGCACCTACTGGAGCCCCTGGGAGTGACTCTTATGCCAGGGACACATGGCTTCCATTAGCCAAGAGCTCACTGGTTTTCTGACCTGGAATTCTCTCTCATTGTTGTCTATATCTGATGCTTCTCTAGGCTGGACATGAAGGTAAGAAAGGAAAACTGGGTAACTTTTTCCTTTTTTAATTTACCATGTGTATTTTTCTTTTGTAAATTTGTCAGTTCAAGGCTTCATTTTTCCACCAGTCCATACACTTTTTTATTCATAAAAGGTCTTTACATCTTAAGGATACTGTTGTTATTCTATAGTCACTAAGTCATGCTCAACTCTTTTGTGACCCCATGGACTATAGCCTGCAGGCTCCTCTGTCCACGAGATTTCTCAGGCAAGAATACTGGAGTAGGTTGCCATTTCCTTCTGCAGGGGATCTTCCTGACCCAGGAATTGAATCCGAGTCTCCTGCATTGGCAGATGGATCCTTTATTGCTGAGCCATCAGGGAAGTCCCTTAAGGATATTACTTCTTCATCCTACATATATGCTGTAAATATTTTTCCCAGCTTATAACTTGAAACTTTTGAGTTATATTTTACACAAAATGCATAGATCTTAAGTGTATAAAAAGCAGGTAAATATTAAAGAGGAAGTATATCCCAGGTTACTATCATAAAGGACTTGGACATTTCATCTTTCTTCTGAAATTATAGTATATGTGAACAGATCTGAACCTCATTTCAGGCCATTCTTCACTCCTCACAGAAGTCTACAACCTCCTTCCTACTCAGAGTGACAAGATTGTCCTACTTTGCCTGGAACTTTACTGGTTTTAGAACTGGAAATCCTTCAAAGGCCCATATGTTAGTAATGTCCTCATGCTAGTAATGAACATAGAATTGAATGGGAGAAACGGGAATATCAGGCCACCTCTACTCCTGCAGGCATCATTTAGAATTCACCAAGGAGGTAAGAATACCTTCTTCAAGACTGGAAGTTAAAGAATAAGTATAATATGGGGAGGGGGTCTTAATTAATAGTCTATTGTGAAAAATTTTAAGAATCTTGCACTTGGTGTGACTCTAGCAATAAATACTTAAATACCTGATTCTTTCTGATCTCTTTTCATCATGACTTTAATGTTTCCAAAGTTAGCTGTGTTCTAATGTAAGGGTATCAGTGAAGTGCTACCTAGTCCAGCATCCATTATCCTGTGAAAAAATCCATTTCACTTGAAATCAATGTAGAACCTTTGCCTGAGGGTTTACAACCATATCCCCTGTGAGGGCCAGTGCAAGAAACAAAACATTTAATAAATGTCTGTAGAATCAGTGAATGAATGAGTGAATAAATTAATGCAGCAGCAAAATAATTTTTATGTGCTTAAGGAACATATATTTATGAGAAGACATGAGAAAAATATGGCATCATATGCAATATAGAGTTTACCTATTTAATCAAAACACCCTTTTAAAAGGATTTGTTATAAAATGCTGAGAGCATATATTCGGTTTAGTTGAGTTCAGTTGCTCAGTCATGTCCGACTCTTTGCAACCTCATGAATCGCAGCACACCAGGCCTCCCTGTCCATCACCAACTCCCAGAGTTCACTCAGACCCACATCCATCGAGTCAGTGATGCCATCCAGCCATTGCATCCTCGGTCGTCCCCTTCTCCTCCTGCCCCCAATCCCTCCCAGCATCAGAGTCTTTTCCAATGAGTCAGCTCTTTCATGAGGTGGCCAAAGTACTGGAGTTTCAGCTTCAGCATCATTCCTTCCAAAGAAATCCCAGGGCTGATCTCCTTCAGAATGGACTAGTTGTATCTCCTTGCAGTCCAAGGGACTCTCAAGAGTCTTCTCCAACACCACAGTTCAAAAGCATCAATTCTTCGGTGCTCAGCTTTCTTCACAGTCCAACTCTCACATGCATACATGACCACTGGAAAAACCACAGCCTTGACTAGACGGACCTTAGTCGGCAAAGTAATGTCTCTGCTTTTGAATATGCTGTCTAGGTTGGTCATAACTTTCCTTCCAAGGAGTAAGCGTCTTTTAATTTCATGGCTGCAGTCACCATCTGCAGTGATTTTGGAGCCCNCATCCATACATGACCACTGGAAAAACCATAGCCTTGACTAGACGGACCTTAGTCGGCAAAGTAATGTCTCTGCTTTTGAATATGCTGTCTAGGTTGGTCATAACTTTCCTTCCAAGGAGTAAGCGTCTTTTAATTTCATGGCTGCAGTCACCGTCTGCAGTGATTTTGGAGCCCAAAAAAATAAAGTCTGACACTGTTTCCACTGTTTCCCCATCTATTTCCCATGAAGTGATGGGACTGGATGCCGTGATCTTCGTTTTCTGAATGTTGAGTTTTAATAAGAATGTAGCTAACTCTAAGATAACAGAATTTCCTCCTTTCAAGACAGTAATGATACGAAACAGACTATAGCGTGCATCTCCTTCTAATTCATTTTTTAAGTAGGAATAACTTCTCTAATATGTAACTGGAATCGAGGTTTAAAAAAAAAAAATCTTATCAGTCATGTGTCTTTAAAACCGCTCTTGGGTTTTGTCAAACTTTGCCTACTCTATACCTAGAAACTTTTTTAAAATGCCTGAAGTGTTCTGAAGCTTTGCCTGGTTTGGATTTTATTTTACTTTATTTATGTCTGTGTTGGCAAGTCTTTGTTGCTGTGTGTGCTTTTCTCTAGTTGCAGAAGCAGGGACTCCTCTCTAGTTGCAGTGCTTGGGCTTCTCACTGCAGTGGTTTCTCTTGCTGCAGAGCAAGGGCTCTTGGGCTCAGTAGCTGTAGCTGTGCCTCCTGGGCTTTAGAGCACAGGCTCAGCAGCTGTGGATCACAGGCTTTTCGTTTTAGTTGCATGTGGGAGCTTCCCAGACCACGGAACAAATGTGTGTCTCCCATCCAGTGGTTAAGACTCCATGCCTCCACTAAATGGGGCATAGGTCTGATCTGTGGTCAGGGTAGTAAGATTCCACATGCTGCATGGCACAGCCAAAAAATAAATTAAAAATAAAAGAGAAGTTTAAAAAAAATTTACACAGAATCAGCGTTATTTCTAATAGAGTAATTTTCATTTTATCTTTCCAGATAAACAAGACAAAACAGACACAACTGCCAACAGCCTAGTAAAGCTGCTTCCATACATTTAGAACACTATATAAAGTCATTGTATATTGGCTGGCAGATTCTTTACCACTGAGCCCTTGTTTTGTTTTTTAATTTTTTTTTTTTAATTCTTCCCCTCCCCACCCCAATAAACAAGAACAGGAGACTGGGACCAGAGAGAGCACTGCAATCTGTTAAGATAAAACTACACTGAAGCAGAGCTTTCAAACCGTATTGTGTGCTTACTTTCGGCTGGGATAGGCAACTGTCACAAAAAGTGATTCTACAGTGTTATTGAAGTTGGATATCAAAATAGACATTGTGAAAATCTAATGGTGAGAGAGAATCACAATACTAGCAATTATAAAAAAAAAAACTGTCATCTAACAAATATTAACTGATTTTTCTAACCGTGGCACATAAATACACTGCTGTAAGAGGGTGATATTTTAAAGCAAACCACCTCCCCCTCCACACATATACATAACAACCAAGAACATTTAACCCCAAGAAATCAAGTATTTACCTTATAAGTGGGGAAAAGGGAAATAATACATTATAACAAAGCAATTAAAGATACAACGTATTGTATCGGTTTTTATTCCCCCCTCCCCAGCCCCATTATATTACAATCTTCTTTGAAAACAGAGATTATGTTAATCACCCTCAGTTCCCCACAATTCCTAACATAATATTTAACAAATACTGGTTGAATTGATGAACTGAATCACTTAAAAATAATCACCAAGACAACTAATGAAATACTGTGTTTGCTTAGTAGTACTAGTGACTTGTATATAAAACATATTCCATCACATCGCCTTCCCTGGTGGTCCAGTGGTTAAGACTCCATGTTTCCACTGCAAGGAGCATGGGTTTGATCCCTGGTCAGGCAGTAAAGATTACACATACTGCACGGCACAGCCAAAAAAGTAATTAAAAATAAAATAAAATAGAGACGTTTAATANCCTCCCCCTCCACACATATACATAACAACCAAGAACATTTAACCCCAAGAAATCAAGTATTTACCTTATAAGTGGGGAAAAGGGAAATAATACATTATAACAAAGCAATTAAAGATACAACGTATTGTATCGGTTTTTATTCCCCCCTCCCCAGCCCCATTATATTACAATCTTCTTTGAAAACAGAGATTATGTTAATCACCCTCAGTTCCCCACAATTCCTAACATAATATTTAACAAATACTGGTTGAATTGATGAACTGAATCACTTAAAAATAATCACCAAGACAACTAATGAAATACTGTGTTTGCTTAGTAGTACTAGTGACTTGTATATAAAACATATTCCATCACATCGCCTTCCCTGGTGGTCCAGTGGTTAAGACTCCATGTTTCCACTGCAAGGAGCATGGGTTTGATCCCTGGTCAGGCAGTAAAGATTACACATACTGCACGGCACAGCCAAAAAAGTAATTAAAAATAAAATAAAATAGAGACGTTTAATATATATATATTCCATTATTTAGAGTCAGCATGATTTCTAATAAGAGTAAATTCTTCTTTTATCTTTCCAGAAAAAATACACAAAACAGACACAACTGCTAAAAGTCTAGTAAAGCTGCTCCCTTACATTTAGAACACTATATAAAGTGACTGTATATTTATAAGGATGCAAAACCAGACATTAGAGTATGTCATTAGAGTATGTTAGTATTTATGTATATAAAATAGAAAAGAAGTTAATTTTTCTATTTTAAATGATTTGGGAACATCACTGTTGTAGTAGAATGTCTTCTAAACTGAATATCTGGAGAGGGGGTTTCATTAAGCACCTCCTGATGCAAGTATGCAGCACCACCTATAATATACTTTTGCCCCCTCAGAGAAAAAATAGAAAAAATGAGAAAAGAGATAATATATTACAGAAACCAAATCTGCTCAACCTTTAAACCTAATATCAATTAACAAGAAACACAGGAGACTGGTATACTACTACAGCAATGTTGACTGGAAATCCAAACTGTGGGAAGGCTCCTGTTTTTTCAACAAATAATTGTCCAGGAAAAAGAAATGGGGGGAGGGGGTGACACCTAAGATTACAAAGCAATGAGAGACCTACTGGACTCAATCTGAATAACTGTAAAAACACGCTTATGAGATAGGAGAAATCTGAACACTGAATAGCAGATGCTATCAAGAAGTATTCCTAACTATTTTTCAGTGTGATAAGTTATTTGTTTTTTTTTCCTTCAAGAGTGAATGTGACTAAAACACACTAGAGTGCAAAAGGGCTAGAGTGAAAGGAACACTAAAAATTAATGCCCTGCTCGGAACTGAAAAATAAATTATGAGATTGCAACCAGGGGAAGAGAGCAGCTTTACTTGCTTGCCAGCCAACCTCTTCTCCACTGATATAAGCTTTATAAATAGGCCCCGAGTGATAATGGCTGCTCAAATCACTTCACGCTGCGGATACTACCACCACTGACATGTATCTGGCCCAGAACCAGGGCTGTGAATAAACCAGCATCAAGAAAGAAGCCAAGGAAGTTATCAGATGCAAAGAATGCACCAGTGCTAATGATAGACCCTCTAAGTACTCATAAGCACTATTAGTGTAAATCAAGAATGATTTTAAAGCACAGTTTCCAGATTTCCTCCAGGATTTCTGCTCTGGCCGTTTTCTATCTCCCTCAGAAGAGGGTACAAATAAAGATGGGTTACCACATGCTGGGACCTGAGGTCCCCCAAATATTGCCAAAAACCTATCATGCCCTCAGGCTCACAGCAAATAGAGATAAATAATAGGAAACCCTTGATGATATAATGCTGACTTAAGAATAAACTATGCTTCTATGCTAGGTTAAAACTAAGGCAGACAGGACACTGCTTAAACTCTTGACCACATGAGGTTCTTGTTCTTAGTACAGAAAGGAAAACAGTCCTGTTTTCCTAGAATTTTAGTCCACACCCAACTTCCCTATCCTCAACAATACCTTTCTCTAATTATAACACACCTAACAAAACGTCAACTCTGGACATCATAGAAGCTATTTTTTTAAGCCAGACAACTCAGTCAAAAAATGACTTCTCCTGATTCCTCTGGTCAGTCAAACCATGCTAATGAAAACTTGAATTTCTGTCTTACCTAAACACAATCCTAGTTTATCCACATTCTTGGGAATGGCTGCTGCAAATAAACAAGATCTAACATTTAATTTTGTTGCTCTCTGAACAACAATCAGAACAAATTTACCAATACATGGACTTTAAGTCCAGGCAGAGAAAAAAGTATTTGGTACACGAACTGGCAGTACAAAAAAGAACATTCAAGTCTCCAAATGATTTTTTTACTCTTACAGACCCGTTTAAGAAAAATTCACTTTCCAAAATCTGATTTAAAATTATTTTATAAATGAAAAGGCTAACTCCATACACTAGCTGTTTGGTTATCCAATACTTTTTTTCTCCTATAGCCTACTTTTCTTCTCCACATTTTAGAGCAGGAAGGAAACAGAAATCATCTGGTTCCCCAGATTTGAGTTCCTTCCGCATAAATTTCTTTTATTTTTGTGCCCATCTCCACCTGGTACCTGAGTGCTCAGAAAATGGGTTTTTAGTTTAACCAGGTATAACTGCCCACCCTCAAATTAAGTTCTACAGACAGATTTCTACTTTTGACTAATCTTCACGTGCAATGTGGGAGACCTGCGTTGGATCCCTGGGTTGGCAAGATCCCCTGGAGGAGGGCATGGCAACCCACTCCAGTATTCTTGCCTAGAGAATCCCCGTGGACAGAGGAACCTGGAGGGCTACAGTCCATAGGGTTGCAAAGAGTTGGACACGGCCGAGCAACTAAGCACACAGCACAACTAGAAAATACTCATCCAAGTAGTTTTAAAAGTAAATAAAGTTAAATTAATAACTCAGGACTCATAATAACTCATCTATCTATTGGCTATTTCAAGTGACAGAATCTGAGCAAAGAGGTATGAGGTATCTATTTTGAATAAAGGCATGAAAGAGAATAGAAACAAAACTTAAACTCTATTAACGGATAATAGACTTGTGGTTGCCAGGAGCAAGACAAGTGGGGGAATAGACAGAGTGGGGTTACGCAATACAAGTTAGCATATACAGAAAGGTTCCCTGCTGGATGGCCCAGGGAACCACATTGCATATCCTGTGATAAATCATTGTGGAAAATAATATAAAAAGGATGTGTATATATATTTAAATATACACACATACATATATACCTGTACACAGCTGAATCACTGCTGTACAACACACATTAACACAACACTGTAAATCACATACACAGTTCAATAAATAACGCACATTGAGACTACTTTAAAATCATATTTACTATTATTCACTTCTATTAAAATGCTATGATAAATGTGTACAATATATATAACACATAATCTCTCTCCTGGCAGTTTAGAAATACAAGAGAGTAAAACAAGCAAGGTAATTTTAGTTTCACCTTATCTCTTTCCTTTACCACAAGAACTTGTATGCCACATGTGAAAACTGACTGAACATCAATCTCACTTCTGCTAAAAGAAACTGCCCACACAGAAGCAGAAAACACTGTTTACCTCCCTAAGTTCAACCATGAGTTCTGAAGAGTAAGGTAAGCAGTTTCAATGAAAGATAAAAGGACTTAGACTGGAGGCAACAAATCGTAGAATAATGGAGGCAGAAGATAGGATTAGTGAAATAGAGTATAGAATGGTAGAAATAAATGAATCAGAGAGGAAACAAGAAAAACAAATTAAAAGAAATGAGGACAATCTCAGAGACCTCCAGGACAATATGAAACGCTCCAACATTCGAATTATAGGAGTCCCAGAAGAAGAAGACAAAAAGAAAGACCATGAGAAATTACTTGAGGAGATAATAGTTGAAAACTTCCCTAATATGGGGAAGGANGTTATAAAATGCTGAGAGCATATATTCGGTTTAGTTGAGTTCAGTTGCTCAGTCATGTCCGACTCTTTGCAACCTCATGAATCGCAGCACACCAGGCCTCCCTGTCCATCACCAACTCCCAGAGTTCACTCAGACCCACATCCATCGAGTCAGTGATGCCATCCAGCCATTGCATCCTCGGTCGTCCCCTTCTCCTCCTGCCCCCAATCCCTCCCAGCATCAGAGTCTTTTCCAATGAGTCAGCTCTTTCATGAGGTGGCCAAAGTACTGGAGTTTCAGCTTCAGCATCATTCCTTCCAAAGAAATCCCAGGGCTGATCTCCTTCAGAATGGACTAGTTGTATCTCCTTGCAGTCCAAGGGACTCTCAAGAGTCTTCTCCAACACCACAGTTCAAAAGCATCAATTCTTCGGTGCTCAGCTTTCTTCACAGTCCAACTCTCACATGCATACATGACCACTGGAAAAACCACAGCCTTGACTAGACGGACCTTAGTCGGCAAAGTAATGTCTCTGCTTTTGAATATGCTGTCTAGGTTGGTCATAACTTTCCTCCCAAGGAGTAAGTGTCTTTTAATTTCATGGCTGCAGTCACTATCTGCAGTGATTTTTGGAGCCCCCAAAAATAAAGTCAGCCACTGTTTCCACTGTTTCCCCATCTATTTCCCATGAAGTGATGGGACCGGATGCCATGATCTTTGTTTTCTGAATGTGGAGCTTTAAGCCAACTTTTTCACTTTCCATTTTCACTTTCATCAAGAGGCTCTTCAGTTCCTCTTCACGTTCTGCCATAAGGGTGGTGTCCTCTGCATATCTGAGGTTATTGATATTTCTAGTTAATTTAAAAAACTGTTATAGACTATCTAGTGCACAAGAATAGTTCAAGACATACCAAATGAAAGGAAGCAATTTTTACAAAACTGCATTTTAGAAAAATATCATTTGAAAAAGGAGATATAGAGTAAAAAGCATACAGTATGAAAACATTATTTAGAGAATATAGAGGAAAAATCATTAAAAATAATATTAAGATCCAAAGGTTAACAGATATTACCTTCTAGAATTATTTTTGATTTAAAATTTCACTTACATCTCCTTAGCTTTCCTTTCTGAAATAAATACATATTATTTTGTAATAAGAAAAAACTTTTTAGTAAGAAAATATTTCAAGAAAAAGCAATAATTAAACTCAGCATAGTTTTACAAGTGTCAGAATGTAACCTCTTTCTTTAAAGGGATCAGACACTTATTGACAGTCATGATTCTCCCAAAACAGATGGCAAGAGGCTCTGTTAGGTAGGAGAGGTGAGTATGTTAACAGACTGGCAAGTATATGATATGATTCTGACACCAGGTTTTCATATCATGATTTTCCAAAGAGGAAACATAAGTTGAGAGAAATTAAGAGACTTGTCCAAGATCATAGCAAGAAGTCTGGGTTCAAATCCAGTTCTACTGGATTCCAGGCTCACCTTCCTTTCACTTGCATGTAATACAGGGGTTTGAGAATAGAGACTCTGGGACCAGACTGCCTGGGTTCAAAGCTCAGTGATGCCATTTACAAGACAAGTAACCTCAGGTGGGTTATTTTTAACCTCCACATGCTCCAGAATTTTGCATAAAGTGGTGACATATCTTGGGCTTCCCTGATAGCTCAGTTGGTAAAGAATCTGCCTGCAATGCAGGAAACTCCAGTTCAGTTCCTGGGTTGGGAAGATCCACTGGAAAGGGGATAGGCTATCCACTCCAGTATTCTTGGGCTTCTCTTGTGGCTCAGCTGGTAAAGAATCCACCTGCGATGCGAGAGACCTGGGTTCAGTCCCTGGGTTGGGAAGATTCCCTGGAGAAGCGAAAGGCTACCCACTCCAGTATTCTGGCCTGGAGAAATTCATGGACTGTATAATTCATGGGGTCACAAAGAGTTGGACACAACTGAGCAACTTTCACTTCACTTGCAAGATATCTGAAGTGCTTAGAGCAATTCTTAACACAGAGCTAACACTGCATACACTACTAGATACCTGATCTGTGCCTTAGGCAGTGTTCACTGGTGTAGAAGGTGGTCACCTGACCCTAGTGAGGTCAGTAAGCACCCTACCTGGATTTGAGACAAAGAAGGTTGTGCCATTTGCCATCATGGATTCTCATCTTCTTCAGATCTTAAGCACACATCTTAAAAGAGTTTGCATAGTCTGTGATCAGGCCATTGCTTGGCAAATCCATTGGATCTATATACTAAAGGCTCCCCTGCCACTGCACATCTATGAAACTTGAGTCAGATCTCTCCAAAGGTTTCAAACACATTTCCCAAGAAGACAAGTAGGAAGCTGCCATAGATGCAGAAAGCCTATTCCATCAATTTACTTTCTTACATCCCTCAAGTAATTCAGGGGAATTCCACAAAGCCCAGCCCCTGAATGATGGAAGCTGGCTCTCCTTTCAATCCAGAGACCAAATGGACATTAGCTTCAGGCCACTCAAGAAGGATATGAGCATCTCCAAGCCCCAGGTGTATCCCAGTACAGCTTTTCCCCATACCAGCTTCTCAGAACTCCACTTCCAGGACATGTTTATATTTGTTGTATGAAGAAAAAATGTTTTGTAGCCAAATAAATTTGGAAAATTTTGCATTAAACAAAACTGTAGACTTTCTCAGGATCATTAACATGTTAATATGAAGAATGAGTATGAGTCTCTGTAATCACAGGTCCTTAGTAAAGGGTAAAACTGACAGGTTCCTTGGCTGTGCAAGAGTCTAGGCATGGAGGATGGTCAATAAAAGAGAGAATAGGCAAATCCATAGTCAAGAGGCCTGGAACAGAGATGAAAAACTGGACCAAAGGCAAAAATGAAGATGGTATCAAAGTCAGGGATTCTACGTAGAAGGTGAGGAGACGATGGGAAGGTATTTTAATTTTATGTAGATGCTAAAACAAATGATCACAAACCTAGCGGTCACAAAATTTGAAAACACTCGCTCCTTGGAAGAAAAGCTATGACACACCTAGATAGCATATTGAAAAGCAGAGGCATTACTTTGCCAACAAAGGTCCGTCTAGTCAAAGCTACGGTTTTTCCAGTAGTTGTGTACAGATGTGCGAGTTGGACCAAAAAGAAGGCTGAGTGCATTAGAATTGATGCTTTCAAAGTATGGAGCTGGAGAAGATTTTCAAAGTGTGGTGCTGGAGAAGACTCTTGAGAGTCCCTTAGACAGCAAAGAGAACAAACCAGTTCATCCTAAAGGAAATCAACCCTGAATATTCACTGGAAGGACTCATGCTGAAGCTGAAGCTCCCATACTTTGGCCAACTGATGAGAAGAGCCAACTCATTGGAAAAGACTCTAATGAAGAAAAAGACTGAAGGCAAGAGGAGAAGGGGAAAACAGAGGATGAGATGGTTGGATAGCATCACCAATTCAATGGACATGAGTTTGAGCAAGCTCCAGCAGTTGGTGATGGTCAGGGAAGCTTGGTATGCTGCAGTCCACGGGGTCGCAGAGTCAGACATGACTTAGCGACTGAACAACAACAAGTGGCTTAAAGCAGCACAAAACATTTTCTCTAAAGGGAGGTCAGAAGTCTAAAGGGAGTGTTAATGGGGCTAAAATCCAAGGGTGAGCAGCGCTGGTTCCTTCTGGAGGCTCTCCCCCCTCCAGAGGCTGCTCCTTACCTGTCCACCTTCTAGAAACTGTCTTGGCTTCCAGCCCCATCACTCCAATTTTTGCTTCTCTTATCACACTGCCTTCTCCCTGCATTCCTCTTACACAAGACCCTTGGGATTATGTTTCACTACTTGAAATATCTAGGATAATATTCCCATTTCAGTATTCTCAATCATATATGTAAAGTTCTTTTTGCCATGTAAGGTAATGGAGGGTAGAGGCCAGAGGTGGGAAGGCAGGTAGGGAATGAACTGGAAATCATGGTGAATCAAGATGGCTTGACCCCTTCACTTGTTGTTCAGTCTCTGAGTCGTGTCCAGCTCTTTGTGAACCCATGGACTGCAGCATGTCAGACTCCTTTGTCCCTCACTATCTCTCAGAATTTGCTCAAATTCATGTCCATTGATTCAGTGATGCTATCTCGCCATCTCATCCTCTGCTGCCCCCTTCTCCTCCTGGCCTCAATCCTTCCTAGCATCAGCGTCTTTTCCAATGAGTCAGCTCTTCACATCAGGTTGCCAAAGTATTGGAGCTTCAGCTTCAGCATCAGTCCTTTCAATGAATATTCAGGGTTGATTTCCTTTTGGACTCACTGATTTGATCTCCTTGCAATCCAAGGTACTCTTCAAGAGTACCTTGAGATTTGAAAGCATCAATTCTTCAGTGACGAACTGAATTTGAAAGCACCACAATTTGAAAGCATCAATTCTTCAGTATTCAGCCGTCTTTATGGTCCAACTCTCACATCTGTACCTGACTAGTGGAAAAACCATAGCTTTGACTATATGGACCTTCATGAGCAACAGTTAGGATTTCTCTGTGCTGGTTCCACCAGCTAGTCATTCTCCTTCACAGCAGGATGGTTAATGCTACCCACAGGCACAATTAAGTGCAGAATGCAAGACAATCACTCCCTGCCTTACTGGCGGGACCTAAAGCTTCACTGAAACTGCAGCAGACAGCAATATATCCTTTATAATTTGGATATTAGAAACAAAATTACAAAATAGATGTGTGCAGTAAAGAGGAGAGTTAAATTTGGGGGTTTAAAAATCTGAGCAGGTTGCTGTTTGTCTTTTCACCAGTTGTTACACCTATGTTTATGCATAGGGTTTTAGAGCAACTATTTCTTTCTGTTAAGGATCAACACTGAAGAAGAAAATACTCATACACGTACACACAAATTATAGAGTAGAACTCGAACCACTAGTGTATTATTTGAATGATACAAATAAGATTATCCAGAGTTATTTCATATCATAGACAAATACTTGAAGGCACAGTGTACCCAAAGTCTGCTGATGTGAGAGCTTTGTTGATGTCTTGCCAGAAAATCAAATATGCATGTAAAGTGTTAGTCATTCAGTTGTGTCCAACTCTCTGCGACCCCATGGACTGTGTCCTACCAGGCTCCGCTGTCCATGGAATTCTCCAGACAAAATACTGGAGTGGGTAGCCATTCCCTTCTCCAGGGGATCTTCCCAACCCAGGGATCAAACTCAAGTCTCCTGCATTGCAGGCAGATTCTTTACTATCTGAGCCACCAGCCCATGCACTTAACCCAGAGGTCATTTGACAGTCTGAGGCTGCCTTACCCTCTGCTATCTCTGATAGTCTAGGCAGGGCTAGACAGTGTCTTGATTTGAGGAATAATGATGAAGAGGCCTCCATTCTTACAAAGCTACATCTTTGCCCAGGAAGAAAAGGATGCTTCAGGTCTGGTTACAAAGATCTTCATACAAAACATATGGTGTGAAGATAAACATAAGCCACACTTACATGTCAGTAGCATTTTTTTCCCTTGAAATTATATTTAAAATCATCTAAAAATCCAATTCCTACAGTTAATATAAGTGCCAATGTGAGAAAAGCTAAGCTGTCAATTTTCACTTTGCCAATTTCCCAAGGAGAAACAAAGGTTTTTTTCATGTGTGTGAGAATTCCCAAATTTAGTCAAGACTGGAATTTCACTGTTTTTATTTTTATAGCAGCAGTGTTTTGCCCATAGGGGGAAAAATAAAGAAACTGGGAAAACAGACAATTTGCCATTGACTGAGAGACAGCACTGGGAGTGAGGGGTGGAAATCATAACAAATTTTCAATATTCATCCTGAGGGATTTGGTCGGTTATTTGGTCAAAACCAGATGAGGATGTCAAATAATGCTGATACAGGGACCTTGAAAAATCACCTTTTGTTTTTGTGGAAAGAAGGAGAGAGGAAATTGAGGTGAAACTGCAAAATGTTCCTTTTTTCTTTTTTTTTTTTTTCATGAAACCAGCAAAAGAGAAGGTCCTCTTTAGCCGCCAGTGCAAATGTTTTTGCAAAGTTCAGCTGCCAAGTGTCCTTTGATGCCTGCCAGGTTTTATAATTGAAAGATACCTTTTTAAATGAACTTGCTGGCTTTTTATTGGACAAGAGAAGCCTTCCCACAACTGGATGGTTCTCTTCCTTCCAGCGAGACCCAGCTCCTTCAAGGACTTCATTGAAGATCTGTGATGTTGGAAGGCTCATCACCATGGGAACAAAATACTCAGTGGCCCTATTCTAAACCATGTAGATTGTTTAAGACTTCTCATCCTACAAAATCATATGATGCAATGCAAATCATAATCTCTGAGCAGTGTCAGACAATTGGTTCATATGTGAGAATCTCATTGGTCTGCTACTAAAACTGAATCTCATCTTCTTTTGAGAAACTTTGCAAAAAAACCTGAACTGGGAGAATAACCAAATAGGTAGAGTGAAAGCAAACACTAACATCTGTGAGAAAACTATTATTTTTGTAGAGGGAAAGACTGCATAAAGACACTGAAAGTGTGTTTTCATTGCACTCCATCAAGACATTTAATAAAACTGCCATTCCCAACACACTACTGGCTACTTTAGAATTGTTTTCCCAGTTACTCAGCAGGAAACTAACATCTGAACCCACCAATCTTTTGAGTTGCAAATTCAATTTTAAACTTTTTATTTAAAAGGCTTCAAGAATATCTATCTCTCCAGGCAGAGGGATGATAATAACATTAAGCTTTATGAATTATTACTTTCCAATCAAGGGTGACAGACTTGCTTATATGAACAGGGTGAGACTTTTCATAAGCAGTAGAGTTCCATCCAAGTTCTCCTGATTCTATTTTGCCAAAGAAAGGAAAAGGATATTACTTTTTAAAATAAAATTCCTCCAAATAAAATCCTACCAAAGCTTAATGTCTGAGAGTTCTTGTGGTGCCTTTATGTTGTAAATGCTGAGGTTTTATATTACTTATATAAGCTTTAGTCTCCAATAGAGCTGGCAAACAAAACCCAAGAATGCTGAAACAGCTGTAGTACTGTATCTGAGTCATTTGGACCAAAACAGCATGGGGACATGAAACAGAAGTGTTCTCTCAGTCCACGGCAACTCTTCATTTCAACTTCCAGACAAAAAACTAGCAATGGCTGCTCATCTCATGAAAACTCGGTGAGGCATACAAGTTGGATATTAAAGCTGATACTCGCTAATATTTTTAAAGGGTCACTTCAAAGGAAGACTCGAGGTTCTTATAACTAAATCCAGTTCCTTAGAGGCTTTGATTGTATTATCATTACAAAGAGTGAATCTCGCAGATATCTAAACAGCCAATCCTAGTCAACAAGACATGTATTTTAAATAAGAGAGCCTAACAAGGATGACCACCAGGCTCTACATTAAACTATATTACTTCACACTCCCATCAATTCAGAGTCTTCAGGACTGGCTTGAAGTTCCCTAAGCAAATCCTAAGCAAATCAAGGATGTAAAGAACTATGATTTAAATAGACTGAGATAAACTGTTTCTTAAAACCTTTTAAAAAATAATCTAGAAGTATTTCTTCCACTATGAATAACCGACACATTAATTATAAATAATGCTTTAAGAGTGACATGCTAATTATAAATAATGCTTATCTGTAGGTCTTCCAAGACCCCCCTGGAGGCAATTGCTCTCTTTTCATACACAGTTTAAGTTACTCAGTTTCTGAGAAGGCAATAAACTCTTTAGCTTTAAATATAGTTTATTAAAAGCGTGTGCCTCACAAATTCAGGTTGCCTTGCCTCCATTAGTCTGAAATAATAAATTTTTATTGCAGTCCTTCAGTGCACATTGTTCCCGACCATTAACTCACTATGGAACCTTAGGCAAGTTACTTAACCTCTCTGAGCCTCAGTTTATTCCTCCAGAGAAACAACAGCACCTATTTTAACAATGGTTAATGTATGTGAAGTACTTAGCAGACTGCATGAAACAAAGTAGGCACTCAGTACAGAACAGTTATTGTTTATATTAGCTGTAGACTTAAAGAGACAGTGCAGGGGTTTGGTTGTCATTTTAAGGCATTAATTTATAACTTCTCAGATTTGATCACCTTAAATCTATAATGATTGATTCCAACCCAGGATCAAACCCAGGTCTCCCACAGTGTAGGGAGATTCTTTACAATCCTGAGTTTCCAAAGGGAAATTCCCCATTCAGCGGGCATCATATCCCAATAATCCATCACACAGCTAGTAAGGCACCCTCTTTAAGGCCAAAGACTCTTGGCAAACAAGGATTGAGTATCAATGAGGAAAGTCACCTGAATGAGGAAACCCACACACACCGACTCAGACTAATCACTCATATTAAATCACATTCCACTGTGCCCAGTCCACCTCCTCCTTCTCTGTAGGCTAAGACTTCTGAAAGAGGTTAGAGTTTCTTCAAATATCCATATCCAGAGAATTGTAATTATTTGACACATCTAGAGGTACCCCGGGAAACCCCACTTGCAAGAAGACTCTTCATTTGACCTGATTCACAGATCACCTAATGCAGCCTTTTCTTAAGGAATATTTGTCAAAAACCTTCATAGATAGGAATCCAGAAATATCTATGAGTGTTAGTGAGGAACACTAGCTGCGTCAATTTATATTCCCACCAGCAGTGTAGGAGGGCTCTAAAAGGAACTATTTTTATAACTGTATGCCAAAAGTTATATAACCTAGCTGAACAGACAAACTTCCAGGAAGACACAAATTATAGAAATTGACTCAGGAAGAAATAGAAAACATAAATAAACCTTTATAAGAAAAGAGACTGAACTAGTAATCAAAAACTCTCCACAAAAGAAAAGCTCAGGACCGGATGGCTTTAGTGATAAACGCTACCAAGTGTTTAAAGAACACTCAATGCCAATCCTTCACAAACTCTTCCCCAAAATAGAATGGAAGCATGTATTTCCCAACTCATTCTACAAGATCTTGTTACCTTGATACCAAAACCGAAGACATCATAAGAAAACTACAGATCTATATGCCTTATGACTGGAATTTATCCCTGAAATTCAAGGTTGATTTAACACTCCAAAAGTAATCAATATAATGCACCATATTAGTAGAAAAAAGAACAAATATCCCAGAATCATCTCAGTAGACACAGAAAAAGTATTTTACTAAAGCCAAATGATAAACGATAAAAATGTTGTCATGTGAGATACAGCACACAAATAAAAAGGAGCTTCCTCAACTTAATAAATAGCGTCTAAGGAAAACCCACAGTTAAAACCATACTTAATGAAAACCAGAAAGCTTTCCCACTAATATCAGGAATGCTGATAAGAAAATGCTAGAAAAGAATGCTGTTTCTAGCCACTCCTACTCATATTATATTAAATGTTCCAATCAGGACAATTACTGAAGAAAAAGAAATAAAAGGTATCCAGATTAGAAAGGAAGAAGTAAATCTATATTTGCTAATGACATGATCTTGTAAACAGAAAATTCTAAGAAATCCAGAAATATCTATGAGTGCTAATAAACCAGCTCATCAAACTTACAGGAAATAAGCTCAATTTAGAAAATTCAGTTGTATTTCTATGCACTGGCAATGAACAATCAGAAAATGAGGTTAAGAAAATTTCCTTTACAAGAGTGTTAAAAAGAATAAAATACTTGGGAATAAACTTAACAAAAACGTGTCAGACTTGTACAGTGAAAAATACAAAACATCACTGAAAGAAACTTTAAAAGATCTTAATAACTTAATAACTTAAAGATCTTAATAACTAGAAATAAGTACTCATAGACTAGAAAACTTAAAACTATTTGGATAGAAATATTCACTCACTGGATTAATTTATAGATTTCACACCATCTCTACCAAAATTACAAATGTCTTTCCATAGAAAAACTGACAAGCTAATCCTAAAGTTCATGTGGCAATTCAAGGGACTGAGAATAACTGAAACAACCCGAAAAGGAAGAACAAGCGTGGAAGATCACACTTCCCAATTTTGAAAGCTACAGAACAAAGTTACAGCAATCAAGACCATAGCATAAGGATTCATACAGATTAATGGAATAGGGTTGAGAGTATAAAAGTAAACCAATAAATGTGCGACCAATTGACTTGTGACAAGAGTATCAGGACAATTCAATGGGGGAAACAATGGTCTTTTAAAAAAATGGTGCAAAACAACTGGCTATCCACATGCAAAAGAATAAAATTAGATACTGCCTCGCTCTATATACCAAAAAGAAAAGAAATGTCAAAATTCTAAATGCAAAATCCCCAGCTACAAAGATCTTAGAATAGTCAATAGCTAATATTATACACAACACCAGAAACACAAGCAACAAAAGAAAAAAGTAGACAAGTTGGACTTCACCAAAGCAAAAGTTTTTTTTCGTTTCAAAGAGCACATCAAGAAAGTAAAAAGTCAACCCATAACATGAGAGAAAATATTTGTAAACCATGTACCTGATAAGGGTCTAATATCCAAAATATATAAAAACTGTTATAACCCAACAATAAAAAGACAAATTACTCAGTTAAAAACAGGAAGACAATTTTAAACACTTATCCAAAGAAGCTATACAAATAGACAGCAAGCACATGAAACAATGTTCAACATCATTAGTTGTTAAGAGAAATACAAATCAAAACCACGAGATAATATATCACATCCATTAGGACAGCTTTATGGAGAAGGCAATGGCACCCCACTCCAGCACTCTTGCCTGGAAAATCGCACGGATGGAGGAGCCTGGTGGGCTGCAGTCCATGAGGTCGCTGAGGGTCAGACATGACTAAGGGACTTCACTTTCAGTTTTCACTTTCATGCACTGGAGAAGGAAATGGCAACCCACTCCAGTGTTCTTGCCTGGAGAATCCCAGGGACGGGGGAGCCTGGTGGGCTCCCGTCTATGGGGTTGCGCAGAGTCAGACACAACTGACGGGGCTTAGCAGCAGCAGCAGGACAGCTTTAACTAGAAAGGCAGTATATACTCATTGGTGAAAATAAGGCGAGACTGGAACTGTCATTCAATGTTTGTGGGAATATAAAATTATATAGTCACCTTTAAAATGAGTTGGGCATTTCCTCAAAAAGTTAAATAAAGAGTTATATCTCATCAGCTCCACTTCTAACTATATACCCAAGAGAATCAAAAACATATCTCCACAAAAATCTTACATGTCATAGAAGTATTAATTATGATAGCTAAAAAGTGGAAATAATGCAAATATCTATTAACTGATGAATAGATAAAATGTGGAGTATTCAAAGAATAGAATATTATTCAGTCATAAAAGGAAAGAAGTTTTGATATATGCTGCAGCATAGATGAACTTCATAAGCAGTATGCTAAGTGAAAGATGCCAGACACGAGATCACATATGGAATGATTCAATTTATATAATAAATCCAAAATAGGCAAATTCATAGACACTGAAAGTAGCCTAGTAGTGACTAGGGACAGGGAAAGGGGAGTGACTGCTAATGAGTATGAGGTTTCTTTCAAAGTGATGAAAATGCTCTGGAATTAGATATTGGTGACAGCTCCACAATATTATGAATATACTAAAAAAACACTGAACTGTACACTTTAAATGAATGATTTGTGTATGTGAATTATGTCTCAGATTTTTTTTTAAGTCTAGACCTTGACAAATCATTCCAAATATTTAAATTAGTGAAGCTTGCTCCTGAGACTTGTAATAAGAAATAGAGGGTAGTCATCAAGATCAAGAATAGAGCCTTTTAGAAGATGAGGAAAATGAGAAATAAGCAGAAGGCCAAGCCTCCATGATTTTTAAGGTGAGCAGCAGGGGGAGCCCTTGATAACAAAGAAAATTACAAAAATAATATTTATGCTTCTGATCATAAAGTTAATACATTCTTTTTGCAGAAAATCTGAAGAAATACCAAATAAACTTAATTTTAAAACCAGTGATAATTCCACTATCTTGAAAACCACTATTAATATTTCATTTGTGCAAATCCTTCCAGTCTTTTTTCAGCATACCTATGCATGTAGATGCATATATAACCAAATTCACATTTTTTACAAAAGTAGAAGCATTTTGTACATGCAATTTTGCATCCTATTTTTCCACTTCATAATATCTTTCTACATTTTTTCCTAAGTCTTCAGTATTTTCAAGAACATGATTTTCAGTGCTTACAGATGTACTATAATTAATTAAACCTATGTTTTAGAATGTTTCCCTGATATAAATAACATTGTGATAATCACCCTTGAACCTAAATCTTTATATTTCTCAAAAAATATTTTCTAAGGACAGATTCCTAGAAGAGGAATTATTAGGTCAAATACTATTCACAGTTTTAAGTCTTTGAATGCATATTGCCACATTTACAATAAAAAAACTTGAAAAATCTTTATACTTCCCCAGCACTATATATAATCCTTTTTCCTGAACTTTTATCCAAATATGTAATTACCTGATTTGTTTGTTTAAAACAGTTGCCAACTTGAGAAACAATAACTAATCTTCCTTTAATTATTTTTAAATGAATAGTAAGCTTGAAATTTTTTCTGAGTTATTAACTAATTGTTATCCGCTTGTCAGTTCAGTTCAGTCACATCCAACTCTTTGCAATCCCATGGACAGCAGCACACCAGTCTTCCCTGTCGTTCACCAACTCTCGGAGCTTGCTCAAACTCATGTCCATTGAGTCAGTGATGGCATCCAACCATCTCATCCTCTGTCGTCCCCTTCTCCTGCCTTCAACCTTTCCCAGAATCAGGATCTTTTCCAGCGAGTCAGTTCTTCACATCAGGTGGCCAAAGTACTGGAGTTTCAGCTTCAGTATCAGTCCTTCCAATGAATATTCAGTACTGATTTCCTTTAGGATGGACTGGTTTGATCTTGAAGTCCAAGAGACTCTCCAGAGTCTTCTTCAACACCACAGTTCAAAAGCATCAATTCTTCAGCACTCAACTTTCTTTGTAGTCCAACTCTCACATCCATACATGACTACTGTACATGTATGTATAATTCTGCTTATACGAATTACCTTTTTGTGAACACTGACAATTTTTTTTGTTTAGATTATTTATCTTTTAATTATTGATTTCTAGAAGCTTTTCATATATTAATTATGTTTATATCTTTGTTTTATATTTTGCCATTTTTCAGGTTTTTCTTTGCTTTATGCTTTTTTTGTCACGAGTTTTGACGTATACAAGCTTTTCGTTTTATACCAAAAAAAATTGATCTTTTCATAAATTCTTCCTCTACTTTTTTGCTTAAAAAGTGCTTCTGTGAAGCAGGAATTGATGAATATTTAGCATAATTTCATTTATTCTTTTGGGTTTTTAAAAATTTATGTAATGTTTATGTATTTAATTCCTTCAGAACTTATTTAGGGATATGGTATGTGGTTGGCAACAGCCAAGGGTGGGATGGGTCAGGAGAATGTGGGTCAGCCCTTCCAGAGCAAAAAGGAATGAAAGGTTGATTTTTAGCAGGATCAATGAGGAAAGTGGTTCTGAAATGTTTTTCACAGAAATAGAAACCAATGAAACAGATGTCGGCACTCTACTGCTTTAGAAAAAGAAAGAGCTGGACAACAGACCGGCAAGCAATTGGCAGCTACTGCCAACCTCGGAAACTTGTCATGTTTAGTTCGTTCCCCTAAAGAAGTATATACCCACACCACCTAAGGACGGTTACGTGGTAACACACAGATCTGCCAGCTGGGGCTCCAGTCATAGCAGCAAACATCACTGCATCTCACAACAGCCACACAACTTGCAAAGCACAATCACACTACTCTCCCCAGGTCCCTGCCCGCAAGCCATCCCAGCTGCTGGCAGGGATCAGACAAGCAGCTTCTAACCTAGCCTTCAGAACCCGGGAGAGATACAGCTTGATTTTACCATAAAGCCTTCCTAATGCTCCAAGGATCTGTCCCAGTGGGAGGAGAATGCTTTAGGAGAAGTAGAGCCAGTTTCTCCAGCCCAGGGTGTGTGCCCAGACCTGGGGAGCCAGCCCTACATCCAGGGTAATTGCTGCGGGTAATGCTGTGGTGCTGCACAGACTTCCTAACCAGCTGGAACTTTCTATTTGCCTGACCATGTTGTTACTGGCTCCTGCTAGATTTCAGGGACATTAACCTGCCCATATATGTCTGCTGGGCGGCTCCAGCTTACAGACTTCTTAGGAAAGGGGCTTTGTGAATTTTCCTTCTGCAAGTCTTTTCTCTTGTGTTTCTTCCTCCGCAAATTCTTCTCTTTTTCTGCTAGTTGGAGCAGAGGGTTTCGGCTTTCTTACAAACAGTGCATGAACCAGCCAGTCCGAGAATGTTGTAAGAGCCTGCTTCCAGGTTCCAGATTTGGATCTGTGAAAACGGCCCAGACTCTTCTGAAATTCTGAGCTGACGTTCCAGTACCCAGCCTCCGATTAAGCTCTGCAAGTTGCCACAAATAAGTAGGCCAGCCACCTCATCTTCTCTGTGTCAGCGTCTTGCGCCCAAAGGAGTGGAGGCAAAAGGGGGAGCACAGGGGACTTGCCCTCAGTCACTGACATTGGGTCTTATTCTTTTTATTTTTTACAGTAAGGCAACATTTCTCTACAATCATGAGGGTAGACCTCAAAGCCTAGAATGGTTGATGAGCTTGTTGCCCTGTCTGTGGACCCAGCCTGTAGATAAACATAACTAGTTCTAAAGGTCCCTGTTGACCACCATAAGATGTCTACCATAGCAAGTGGATTCAAGCACAAAATAGAATGTGAGCAGCATGTGGATGGTCTTCAGCTAGTTTGGGAAGCTGGTTGGCCCACTTCACAGAGCCTTGATATAAGGAACTAGGAGAAGGTTTCATGAGATCTCGCAATGAAATTGCCACACGACAGGAAGCTTGCTCTAAGAGGTTATTTCTACCACAGAAATAACTGGGGATATGGCTGAAATACATTTTGGCTTAGACTCAGAAAGCCAGGTTTTATGCCTAGTCCTTCTTGATCAGTTTTGTGGCCATGGGTATCTGTGAGCAATAGCTTTCTGAAGGGCCATGCTGAAGCTCACATCACATGAGGAAATGTGTGAGAAATCGTTCTGTAAACTGGAAAAGTGTACCAATAAAAGAGGCTACTGTTTGTTGTTAGACCTATATTCGAGGTAGGAGAACCAAGGTTCAGATAGTAAGAGTTGGAAATGGCCCAGACTGAGCTGCTGAGAGAATTACCCAGGACTCTATAGATCCTCCAAGGGTCTTCCTTCTGAATTGTGTGACTGTATCAGGCAGTGTATCAGGTCCATTAGTGATGAAATGGCCAATTTTACAATTTGTTGTTGTTTTTTTATTGTTTAGTCACTCAGTCGTGTCTGATTCTTTGGCGACCCCATGGACTGTAGCCTGTCAGGCTCCTCTGTCCATGGAATTCTCTAGGCAAGAATCCTGGAGTGGGTTGCCATTTTCTCCTCCACGGGATCTTCCCAACCCAGGGATTGAACCCACGTCTCCTGCACTGGCAGGCAGATTCTTTACTACTGAGCCACCAGGGAAGTACGTAATTCCACAATTAGCTGTGATAAAACCCAGCCTAAATTATTTGACTGAAGTCATTTCATTGCTAGCCCTTCAAACTGCCTGAAAGTATTAATCTCTCAGTCATGTACAACTCTTTGCCACCCCATGGACTATAGCCCGTCGGGCTCCTCTGTCCATGGAATCCTCCGGGCAAGAATACTGGAGTGGGTAGCCATTCCCTTTTCCATGGAATCTTCCCCACCCAGGGATTGAATCTGGGTCTCTTGCATCGCAGGCAGATTCTTTACCATCTGGGCCACCAGAGAAGCCCCCATTAGTTGCCTGGCTAGTCCTCAGTTCACTGGAGAGAGAGTGTTAAGACCATGAACCATTCGACCAAGCTGCTGGGTGTGAGTTCATCTCTGCATCCCCCTAACTAGGTGGCTTTAAGCAAGTGACATGATCTGTCCAGTTTACTCATCTGTTGAATGGCAATAAAAATACTACCTTCCTTAAACTGTTGTGAGAATAAAATGAATAAGAAATGTAATTTGAATAATATCTGGTACACAGAAAGTTATTATTCTTTTCCAATAGGCCACTCTTTAAAAAAAAAAAAAAGTATGTTCTAAATTATGGGAAAAGATGGACTTTTTAGGCATAATGGAGAATGGAGTTTAAGAAATACACTCCCTCTTCTCCTACTCCAGTGTGAAGGGTCNATTTCTAGAAGCTTTTCATATATTAATTATGTTTATATCTTTGTTTTATATTTTGCCATTTTTCAGGTTTTTCTTTGCTTTATGCTTTTTTTGTCACGAGTTTTGACGTATACAAGCTTTTCGTTTTATACCAAAAAAAATTGATCTTTTCATAAATTCTTCCTCTACTTTTTTGCTTAAAAAGTGCTTCTGTGAAGCAGGAATTGATGAATATTTAGCATAATTTCATTTATTCTTTTGGGTTTTTAAAAATTTATGTAATGTTTATGTATTTAATTCCTTCAGAACTTATTTAGGGATATGGTATGTGGTTGGCAACAGCCAAGGGTGGGATGGGTCAGGAGAATGTGGGTCAGCCCTTCCAGAGCAAAAAGGAATGAAAGGTTGATTTTTAGCAGGATCAATGAGGAAAGTGGTTCTGAAATGTTTTTCACAGAAATAGAAACCAATGAAACAGATGTCGGCACTCTACTGCTTTAGAAAAAGAAAGAGCTGGACAACAGACCGGCAAGCAATTGGCAGCTACTGCCAACCTCGGAAACTTGTCATGTTTAGTTCGTTCCCCTAAAGAAGTATATACCCACACCACCTAAGGACGGTTACGTGGTAACACACAGATCTGCCAGCTGGGGCTCCAGTCATAGCAGCAAACATCACTGCATCTCACAACAGCCACACAACTTGCAAAGCACAATCACACTACTCTCCCCAGGTCCCTGCCCGCAAGCCATCCCAGCTGCTGGCAGGGATCAGACAAGCAGCTTCTAACCTAGCCTTCAGAACCCGGGAGAGATACAGCTTGATTTTACCATAAAGCCTTCCTAATGCTCCAAGGATCTGTCCCAGTGGGAGGAGAATGCTTTAGGAGAAGTAGAGCCAGTTTCTCCAGCCCAGGGTGTGTGCCCAGACCTGGGGAGCCAGCCCTACATCCAGGGTAATTGCTGCGGGTAATGCTGTGGTGCTGCACAGACTTCCTAACCAGCTGGAACTTTCTATTTGCCTGACCATGTTGTTACTGGCTCCTGCTAGATTTCAGGGACATTAACCTGCCCATATATGTCTGCTGGGCGGCTCCAGCTTACAGACTTCTTAGGAAAGGGGCTTTGTGAATTTTCCTTCTGCAAGTCTTTTCTCTTGTGTTTCTTCCTCCGCAAATTCTTCTCTTTTTCTGCTAGTTGGAGCAGAGGGTTTCGGCTTTCTTACAAACAGTGCATGAACCAGCCAGTCCGAGAATGTTGTAAGAGCCTGCTTCCAGGTTCCAGATTTGGATCTGTGAAAACGGCCCAGACTCTTCTGAAATTCTGAGCTGACGTTCCAGTACCCAGCCTCCGATTAAGCTCTGCAAGTTGCCACAAATAAGTAGGCCAGCCACCTCATCTTCTCTGTGTCAGCGTCTTGCGCCCAAAGGAGTGGAGGCAAAAGGGGGAGCACAGGGGACTTGCCCTCAGTCACTGACATTGGGTCTTATTCTTTTTATTTTTTACAGTAAGGCAACATTTCTCTACAATCATGAGGGTAGACCTCAAAGCCTAGAATGGTTGATGAGCTTGTTGCCCTGTCTGTGGACCCAGCCTGTAGATAAACATAACTAGTTCTAAAGGTCCCTGTTGACCACCATAAGATGTCTACCATAGCAAGTGGATTCAAGCACAAAATAGAATGTGAGCAGCATGTGGATGGTCTTCAGCTAGTTTGGGAAGCTGGTTGGCCCACTTCACAGAGCCTTGATATAAGGAACTAGGAGAAGGTTTCATGAGATCTCGCAATGAAATTGCCACACGACAGGAAGCTTGCTCTAAGAGGTTATTTCTACCACAGAAATAACTGGGGATATGGCTGAAATACATTTTGGCTTAGACTCAGAAAGCCAGGTTTTATGCCTAGTCCTTCTTGATCAGTTTTGTGGCCATGGGTATCTGTGAGCAATAGCTTTCTGAAGGGCCATGCTGAAGCTCACATCACATGAGGAAATGTGTGAGAAATCGTTCTGTAAACTGGAAAAGTGTACCAATAAAAGAGGCTACTGTTTGTTGTTAGACCTATATTCGAGGTAGGAGAACCAAGGTTCAGATAGTAAGAGTTGGAAATGGCCCAGACTGAGCTGCTGAGAGAATTACCCAGGACTCTATAGATCCTCCAAGGGTCTTCCTTCTGAATTGTGTGACTGTATCAGGCAGTGTATCAGGTCCATTAGTGATGAAATGGCCAATTTTACAATTTGTTGTTGTTTTTTTATTGTTTAGTCACTCAGTCGTGTCTGATTCTTTGGCGACCCCATGGACTGTAGCCTGTCAGGCTCCTCTGTCCATGGAATTCTCTAGGCAAGAATCCTGGAGTGGGTTGCCATTTTCTCCTCCACGGGATCTTCCCAACCCAGGGATTGAACCCACGTCTCCTGCACTGGCAGGCAGATTCTTTACTACTGAGCCACCAGGGAAGTACGTAATTCCACAATTAGCTGTGATAAAACCCAGCCTAAATTATTTGACTGAAGTCATTTCATTGCTAGCCCTTCAAACTGCCTGAAAGTATTAATCTCTCAGTCATGTACAACTCTTTGCCACCCCATGGACTATAGCCCGTCGGGCTCCTCTGTCCATGGAATCCTCCGGGCAAGAATACTGGAGTGGGTAGCCATTCCCTTTTCCATGGAATCTTCCCCACCCAGGGATTGAATCTGGGTCTCTTGCATCGCAGGCAGATTCTTTACCATCTGGGCCACCAGAGAAGCCCCCATTAGTTGCCTGGCTAGTCCTCAGTTCACTGGAGAGAGAGTGTTAAGACCATGAACCATTCGACCAAGCTGCTGGGTGTGAGTTCATCTCTGCATCCCCCTAACTAGGTGGCTTTAAGCAAGTGACATGATCTGTCCAGTTTACTCATCTGTTGAATGGCAATAAAAATACTACCTTCCTTAAACTGTTGTGAGAATAAAATGAATAAGAAATGTAATTTGAATAATATCTGGTACACAGAAAGTTATTATTCTTTTCCAATAGGCCACTCTTTAAAAAAAAAAAAAAGTATGTTCTAAATTATGGGAAAAGATGGACTTTTTAGGCATAATGGAGAATGGAGTTTAAGAAATACACTCCCTCTTCTCCTACTCCAGTGTGAAGGGTCTGCCATGACAAGATAGGTTAGATGACACAGTTCAGTGGAACCACAATGGTGAGCACACGCATGTGGATGCCGGGAATGAAGGACATCCTCTCTCTGGTGGAGCCCAAGATGGATGGAGACAAGTGTGGCTGAACCCAAGCTCCTCCACGGACTGCTACGTGACCTTGCAGCAGGATCTCTTTGTAGCTTTACTTCCAAAACTTTGCAGCAGCAGAACGACAGTTCCTGCCCCACATGGTTATTGCTTAGAGCGGAGCAGATACACAATGAATTTCAGCTATCCTTGCTATTATGATACCATTTGCCACGCCCCAACTTTGTGGTTTGAAATTTTGAAAAACTGCATACATTTCATTTTTCAGGTTACAGTAGAAAAGAAAAAGTGTCAGATAAATGCAACCTAATGTCATATTTTCTTTTAGAGACAATAAAAGGAAATGCCACATCATCACTATCTGTTTGTTTATACAGTGTGACAGTGGAATTGTCCATTCGTGTCATATTCTTTCTAAAATATATTTTTATAAATTTAAAAAAATATTTATTTCACTGTGTCGTGTCTTAATCGTGTGTGGGCTCTCTAGTCATGGTTCTTGGACTCCAGACTGAACGGACTCAGTAGTTGCTCTGCAGCATGTGGGATCTTAGTTCACTGACCAGGGATCAAACTCGCGTCCCTTGCATCGGAAGGTAGATTCTTAACCACCAGACTGCCAGGGAAGTCCTCATGTCCAACTTTTTACGAATTACAGCAAATTGCTTGAGTTTCAAAATATTTCCATACATGAAAGCCCAATCCTCTTTAGACTTCATTCAATTTTCTTTAATAAACTGACCCAGTTGACGTGGATGATGCCAGTCTTTGTTTTTTAACATCACATATGAAAGACAAGGGGTTCCAAACCAATGTCTACTAATTCCAGTCATTATGAAGTGTCACTTTCAGTTTTGCTATGGTTTGGCACTCATATCTTCATGTTTGAAACTGCTCACCAGAATGTTTGAGCAAACTCATAAATAGTAAGAACTGAACATGCCAAGTGATTCTCAATTTTTTTAAATATCTTCATGGGGCCGTGACCTGAGTCAGTCCGGCTGTCAAGTTTTGGGTTTAGTAATAAAAGCCATAAAGGGAGTCAGTCAACTGACAGTGCAGGGGATAAGACAGCAGGATTTTTCTCTTGCAGCCTCTTGCAAAGCACAAGCTCCATCCCCACCCCTGCAGACAGGGTGTAGGGTTTCTAACCTGTTGGGAGGGTCCCTGGAGAGTGCCAGAAAGCAGACGAGGCTGCCGGTGACCGACCGGTAAAGTTAGCACAAGATTTAATAGCACTGGGACATACCCGCCCATTTTATTTCTCCAGTCTGATAATCTAGGGTAATTAAGGGAAAGAGTAGAGATTTTGGTGGCTTTTAGCATTTTTTAAAGTTTCATCTGGGCAAACACACAAATGTGGATCAGTGTTATCCAGACCGTACCACTGTTTGTTTTTCAGACTCCAAGATTAAACTAAAGACTGGCCGAGCTGAGCAGATATGTTTGCCTTTGTCTGAGAGAAGACAGAACTTGGAAAAAGAAGGGTGTTCAGAGAGACTGGGTTTCCTGGAGTATCCTCTAAGGGCAGCCAAACAACGGCAGACAGGATTCAACCCTGACATGCTGAACATGCTATCTCCTTCATAATGAACAGTATGCTCATTTAAATGGAGCAAATTTGCAAATGTTTTATATCTTATTAAGGAAACTATTCAAGAGTAGGAAATATGAGGGTTAAATGCCTTGCTTTCATAAACATACTACGATGGAGGAGATGATTTTAGATATTCTGTGGAAAAATGTAGCGGGAAAAAAGTGCTGAATTAGCCCATTCCGTTCCATTGAATTGTTCAGCAATTATGGTCATCCCCCGTGCCCTAGAAAATTAAAGTACAAGATGAAACCCCAATCTAAGCCTGTCGGCTGCTATGTGACTGCTATGTTACTAAATAAACGGCACATCCCATTATCAGTTCAGCTCAGTTCAGTCTCTCAGTCGTGTCCGACTCTTTGCGACCCCATGAATCACAGCACACCAGCATCCCATTATAAAAGCATTTAAAACTTATTAAAAGAGGTTTGCTGAATGGGGACTATAATTTTAAAATCATTTGTTGCTAGACTGTACACTTAAATTTTAACCTGAAGCTAAATGTTGCAAAGTTAAATCAATTTTATTTGATCACACAGGGGAATTTACACTCTTTCATTTGGGGTGGATGGAACCCTTGACACAGTCTAGAATTTATTAAGACTCCTTTCCCATAGGAACAGTTAACTCTTTGATCCTAGCACTCTCTCTCCTCCTAGAAAAATTATTTAAATATTACACATCCCTTTTTTTTAATTACCCCAAGCCCAGCAGTCACAGAGACAATTCCCCTTTCTATCCTCCACACCCCTTTTCTTTTCTTTCTTTCTCTTTCTCTCCTTCCCTGAAGTTTATAAAGCATTTCTTCAGCTTTGGTTTTCCTTTTCAACATTTAAAAATGTGGCTTCTACCTATAAAACTTCTCCTCTACCCTGAGCAACCCCATTCCCCTGGGGCTGTTATTGGCATGATCTATAAATTAACTGGAGTCACTTCGAGCCCTCAGTTAGCTTTTAATCAAACATTAGCAGCAGTGTTTACTCTTGTGTAATCTTTGGTTGTTACTTAATTTAATGCCCATCAGCATTTAAAAAAAAAAAAATGTTCAGCAAATCCTTGGCGCACACTGTTTAGTTTCTTTCCTCTTCCCCTCCCCCACCTTGACCCAAATCAAGCTTCATTTAATCTGGTAAAGGCTTTCTAATAATTTTAATGTGCTAGTGCAGCTTGCTCTCTTAAGGAAATAAGAATTTGCTCTCTATGGCAATCAACCCAGAGGCCTTTGCTTTCTGATCCCCATCCCACATCACATCAAAGAGGCTAAGCTGTAAATTGTATAGGTTTTGTTTCTTGTTGCTCTGGCAGTTATTTGTGAGTGATGTAAGATGGGAAGCATCTTCAGACTCACATTTGGAAGATGCTGGTGTGGGCCCTTGAGAAAAACCCACTGGAAACTGACTTTGAAGGTCTGCCCGGTGGTGAGCTAAAAGCGAACATATCACATCATAATTCATACACAACTTTGTGTCTTTTGAACCTTCCTTCCCAGCTGCCACCACCTCTAAAATAAATAAATAGAGCCCTGGCCATTCTTCAGTGTGCTGAAGTGGCTTTCCTCTCTCCTTTCATAATGTGAAATCCATCTATAGTCTTACAGGAGAACTTCCCTAAGGCTGTCCTAAAGACCAGAGGAAATACTGACTTCAGATGGAATAGGAAGGCTCAGCTTCAGCGCACAAAGCACTTTATTAAGGGAAAAAGAATGTAGGGGGAAATTATGAGTGTACTCTTAAAAGATGCAAAAAGCAGCTCTCCTACACCTTGCGCCTCCCCATTTCTGTGCACTCTGTATAAGAGAACGTCCTCCTCAGTCCAGGGCTTTGATTAATAGCATCACACTCAGGATGCCGGGTTTCAGTGCCAAGGAGACAAATGTCACCCTGAAAGTCTCAGGAGATGTTTCAGGAGATGTGACAGAAACAATGTGGACACCCAAGAAGGAGAAGGAACCCTGCGTCAGCGAGGTCTTAACTGTTCCATCCTTTCCCCCCAGAACTTGACCTCTTCAAATTTCACTGTGTCTCAGCTGTGCTTCTGCTCCCCATCGATTAGAAATCAGGATTCTCTTCTCTACACCACAAGGGAAAACCTATTGCTAAGAATCCCGACTATGGCAGGATGTCCCTGCTATGTCTCACAGAAGAGCACTCCCTTAGAAGAGCAGTAGGGACGCAAAGGGCTAGAAGGGGGAGAAGCAAAGGAGAGACACTGGTGACTGAGGTTTCATCCAACTGCTGCAAATGAATAAATGCCAAAAAATGCATTTCTGCTCTCTCAGATAGGAAAGGAGTTTCCTGGACTGAATCCATGCAGAGTTCATGGTTGGATTTCTAGGAAAGCCTCAATAAGGGGCTGAATTATGTGCTATTAACTCAAACTGCAGCTGTCCTGAGGGTCAACAGCTCTGTCTGAGCTCAGGTTACAAGTGCACACTGGCAGCCTGTGCTTGGGGGCTGGTGTCACTGGGAGTCACCTTTGAGATGTGCAAAGCAGCCCAGGAGACACACGCATCCCTGTCACTAACCATCGGGTCCCTGGGCCTGCCCACCTATGGGGTGTCACCACCCAGGCTCCAAAGTACAGCTATTCCACTATGCAACTTTCCTGAACCATCTGGTGGAATGTGCTCAAAGCACAGGACTGCACTGACAAGGACTTTAAGGTTTAGGAACTCACTCCCAGATAACAGCTCTTCTCACCAAAACGTTAAGAGTGCCCAGGAGCCCAGGCTGCCCCAGTGATAAAGGGAGCTCTGCTGTAGACTCATTGCTCTCCTCATATTCTTATTCCTGATGCTGAGTGACCACCATTGGCACTTGAGGTCTGTGCTTCCCTTTTCTTTTCAACTCTCTTTTCAATGTCCCTTACCTGCCCATCCTCACCCAACTTGCTCATTTAACAGTGCCGAGTGGTCGGCTCATAGGAAGCAGCGCATGCTTTTCAAGCTCATTAGAGGAGAGCACGTGACAAATATAAAGTGGAAAATGTTTTAGACACATACGACATTTCATTTGAGGTATCAGCCATAATGATCTATAATCAATAAATTATTTGCTTTCCATTTTGTTATTATGTGTGTGTGTGTCCAGGCACTGTGCTGTGTCCCACACTTTCCCCAGCACATCCCTACACGTTTTGTTCACTGTGTGATGTCCAGCTCTCTGGTCTCTTCCACTGGCAGCCTCTATCCACTAGGGCCTGCCTAGGACCCTGCACTGGTCAATGGGAAACCAGACAAATCAGAGGCACTTAGTCGTTTCCACCAGTGCACAAAGGGAAAGCTTCGGCACATTCCCTGAAGGCCAGACATATGAGTTAAAGTTGCAGAAGGAAACTGACTTGTAAACCTTCCCTGACAATCAGGATTTACTGTTTATTCTGTCAACCCTGTTTATTCTTTCAACTCTGGTTTCGCAGCAGAACAGCTCATCACACTATTCCCAGATTGTGGGGACACATAGAAAACATCCAAGAAGAACCAGAGAGAGCTCAATTCTGCTGATTCATTCACTAAATCATTTGTTAGCAAGCTGGTTTGGGGTTTCTCTTTTCCACAATATTTCAACACTTAGGGAATTAAAATAGCCAGCTGTTCTCATCTTCAAACAACATATCCTGGATAATTGGGAATTTAAAGTAAGTTTCACTCTTAAAGTCCTCTTCCAAAATACATCTGACCAAAATAGTCAGTTAATGAAATAACCTGGAAACCTAGAGCATGCAAGAGAGTTGTGTATGATGTTAAGTACAGAGTCACTCAGCACTTGGTAAACATGCACTGATGCAGACCTGGTTTCCTAAGATTTAAAATGTAGAACGAAACAACTCATACTTTCTCAAATATTATGGCACTAGTGTGAATTTACAAGAGGCTGCTGCTGCTGCTAAGTCACTTCAGTCGTGTCTGACTCTGTGTGACCCCATAGACAGCAGCCCACCAGGCTCCCCCGTCCCTGGGATTCTCCAGGCAAGACCACTGGAGTGGGTTGCCATTTCCTTCTCCAATGCATGAAAGTGAGAAGTGAAAGTGAAGTAGCTCAGTTGTGTCTGACTCTTAGCGACCCCATGGATGGCTGCCGTCCCTGGGATTTTCCAGGCAAGGGTACTGGAGTGGGGTGCCATTGCCTTCTCCGTTACAAGAGGCTACAAACATCAAACCAGATATGGTGTACCAGAGAGGCTGTGGAATCAGACAGACCTGGACTCGAAGTGAATGCCACGCTCGTTGTGCAACCCAGAACAAATGACACATCCTCACTAGACCTCAGTGTTCTCACCTCTAAAATGGGAATAGTAAGAACCATCCCTCAACTCAGGGAATTTGGGGAGGATTAAGATTAGGAGATATACTGTAAAACCTTTTTTGGCTCAGAGCAAGCATTTCATAAATGAAAACTGCTGGACCCTCTTGTCTTACAGAGAATGTTTTTGAAAGGAAATAATTTTAAATCTTGGAAAACAATGAAGACTCCTCTGGGGAAATATATAACTCCTAAATCAGATAATGGGACATCTTGGAAACCCAGACTACTCAGAACATACTTAAGTGCCAGGGACAGGGCGCATACCTAGCTGACACTCAATAAACATTTATTGACACTGACCATGGTTTCTTCAGGTTAAAAATAAAATGTCTGGAAGAATTACAGAATCACTTGTGGTTATTTCTGAAATATTATGACATCAAAGTAAGAATTTAAAACACCACCACACACACAAAAATGCTGGGTACCAGATTTGCTTAAAAGATTCAGTTCAGTTCAGTCGCTCAGTCATGTCTGACTCTTTGCGACCCCATGAATCGCAGCACACCAGGCCTCCCTATCCATCACCATCTCCTGGAGTTCACTCAGACTCACGTCCATCGAGTCACTGATGCCATCCAGCCATCTTATCCTCTGTTGTCCTCTTCTCCTCCTGCTCCCAATCCCTCCCAGCATCAGAGTCTTTTCCAATGAGTCAAGTCTTCACATGAGGTGGCCAAAGTACTGGAGTTTCAGCTTTAGCATCATTCCTTCCAAAGAAATCCCAGGGCTGATCTCCTTCAGAATGGACTGGTTGGATCTCCTTGCAGTCCAAGGGACTCTCAAGAGTCTTCTCCAACACCACAGTTCAAAAGCACCAATTCTTCAGTGCTCAGCCTTCTTCACAGTCCAACTCTCACATCCATACATGAAGAACCCAAAACTCAAGTATTGCTTGTAAAGCAGAGGTTCATAAAATTATAAAACCAGAATTGAGAAAGATTTCCTAGAAATGGACAGAGCCTCACCAACTTCAGTGGAGAAATTTCTCCATCTATCATCTGTTGACTCCACAGGGTAAAGTCACTGTGCTGGGGAGGTGTCTTCCCAGGGTGAGACCACCAGCTCTTCCACTTAAGCCAGTTCAGTTCAGTTCAGTCATTCAGTCATGTCCGACTCCTTGCTACCCCATGAATCGCAGCACGCCAGGCCTCCCTGTCCATCACCAACTCCCAGAGTTCACTCAGACTCACGCCCATCGAGGGGCTACCAAACTAGAATGGAACACTGGTAGATTTAAAAATTTAGAGTCAAATTCAAACAGATAATCTCACAGAGGAGAGCTCCCACACATCGATAGAGAAAACTGAGGAAGGCTATATTTAAAGTTTTTCTTTTTATCAATGTAGAGTTTGCACTGTGACAATGATTAAGCTGTAGGGGAGGCTTTTAACAGACTTTACTCTGTACTTGTACTAACTAACTGAAATATATCATTTGCCTTTCTAATCTTTTAATTTTAGTCTAGAAAATACCATTTATCTTTAGTATTCTTTCTCCCATGGGGCAAAAGAAGAAACAAGATTTCAGAATTCAATAAGGCATTGATTAATTCATGCTGGTCTCTCTTCTAGGTACCGGATATTAAAAAGGAAGGCAACCAATATATTACCTCTATCCTTAAGAATAAGCCTCTCCTGATCTTTAGGGATACATATTTAAAATGGGTCAATTGCTCTTCAGTAAATGTCAAATAAACGGACCTCTGGAACACTTACAATTTCATGCTATGTGACTGTATGCTTCAATAACACACACACACACACACACACACACACAGAGGCATGCATGCATGCACACCTAGGTCGAAAGGAACAGGAATTGGCCCAGGCTAATAGTGTCTCTGACCTACTTTCCACAGTTATTTGCTCTTTGTTTATGCAGAACAGAAACATAATGGCAAACCTGCAAAAAGATGGGGGGGGGTTTCATCTCCAAATTAGAGAGGTTTGGCTGCAGGTGGGTATGAAAATGCAGCATTTATAGAAACTTTTTATAGAAACTTTACTTTGGTAAAGAATCTGCCTGCAATGTGGGAGACCTGGGTTCGATCCCTGGGTTGGGAAGATCACCTGGAGAAGGGAATGGATACCCATTCCAGTATTCTGGCCTGGTATTCATCTCCAAATTAGGGAGGTTTAGCTGCAGGTGGGTATGAGAATGCAGAGTTTATGGAAATTTCACCTTGTATTTATAATTAATATCTTTGTTGAAGCCTATGAGCTTAGCCAGCCCAGCTACTCTGACTTGGGAAACATTTTAATTGGAGGCTAATTACTTTATAATATTGTAGTGGTTTTTGCCATACATTGACATGAATCAGCCATGGGTGTACATGTGTCCCTCATCCTGAACCCACTCCCACCTCCCTCCCCATCCCATCCCTCAGGGTCATCCCAGTGCACCGGCCCTAAGCACCCTGCTTCATGCATCGAAACTGGACTGGTGATCTATTTCACATATGGTAAAATACACATTTCAATGCTATTCTCTCAAATCATCCCACCCTCGCCTTCTACCACAAGAGTCCAAAAGTCTGTTCTTAACATCTGTATCCCTTTTGCTGTCTTGCATATAGGCTCATCGTTCTTGGGAAACATATTTTAAGGCCTCTTTAGCTTTCTGACTCATGTTGAGTAATTGAGTTGGATGGACAAAGGCCTACTAGTTATTTGCACAAGAGCAACATGTAGGTTTACTTTGTCCTTATATTAGATTAAAACACTTGAGCACTCAAAATGGGGCTCTGTAACAACCTAGAGGGGTAGGATGGGGTGGGAGGAGGGTGGGAAGTTCAAGAGAGAGGGGACATATGTATGCCTATGAATGATTCATGTTGATGTATGGCAGAAACCAACACAATATTGTAAAGCAACTGTCTTTTAATTAAAATAAATAAATTAAAAAATTACTTGGACAAATAAGCTAAATTTGTTGTTGCATTGCTGGTCAGTATTCTTTAAAAAGAAAAAATAAAAAGTCATTCTCTAATTATATTCAGGAGAAAGCCGTTAGGGCTCCTCTATAACTTGGCAACAAAAACTTCATTAAAATGAAGAAATGTGGTCATTTACTCTGGCTTCTCTGGCAAGAAAGAAATTCAGTTTGTAAAAACTTTAAGTTACAAATAGTGCTCACATATAAATATAACATGAGCATGTTGCAAAGATTCATTTAATATCACTGATATTAAATTTGATATCACTGATATCAGTGGAGAATGAAAATTTGAATAAGACTGCTATATCAGATAGAACACTGGTTAATGCCACACACAGCAATAATAGGATCATCTTTTACGATCCTTTTACTTAAAAGCAACCTGTAGAATCATCTTTTCTACTGGATATAAGTCACTTGCATTAGTGCTGGACAAAATCTATGAATTAATATTTCATAGAATCTGAGTGTTAATCAACAGCAAGTAGTATTATCAAATAAAGTGCATTTCCTTAAAGAATCAGAGAGTCCTTAGATGGACCTATTAGAAAATGCTCCAGTAAGATAGTGAAAGGACATGCAGCCATTGTTTTGCCTTCTTTAAATTGAAACTTTGTCTTAATATTAGTAAGTGCTTTTTGGGGAAAGATGTTTCATACAGAAAGACATTGCCACTCAAACTATGTTGAATCCTAAGAAACACAGAATTGGAGGTAGAAACAATCCAAGTGTCCACGGAGGTTTGAATGGATAAATAAAATTTGGTATATACACACAATGGAATATTAGGCAGCCTTAAAAAGAAAGGAAATTCTGACACAAGCTATAACATGGATGAACCTTGAGAACATTATGCTTTGTAACATAAGCCAGCCACAAAAAGATAAATACTGTATGATTCTACCTATATAAGCTGTCTAGAATAGTCAAATTCATAGAAACAGAAAGTAGAATGGTTTCCAGGGACTGCAATAAGGAAGAATGGGGAGTTGCTATTTATTAGGTATAGTTTCGGTTTTGCAAGATGGAAAAGACCTTGAAATTGGTTACACAAACAATGGAAATAACGCTATTGCACTGTACACTTAGAAATAGTTAAGAGGGTAAATTCCATGTTATATTTATTTTTTGTCATAATGAAAAATAATAAAAATTCCAGAGTTGGTATCACCAATGCAGATTTATGTTATAAAGCAAAGGAATGACTTCCACCAGGGTGAGACCAAGATGCTGAGTGTAAAGGACCATCTGAAGGATAGATCATGACCATCTTCAAGAGACACACACACAAAGTAACTGCAAAGATGGCAACCTAGCTATTGTGGATTTCAGCGCATATCATGGAAACAATCAGGCAATGTAGCAGAATTGGCTGCCCAAGCAGCCCAGCAACCCATCACAGTGGTAATGCCAGCAGGAACTCTGAATGCAACACAAAGGTCATGTGCGTGTGTCCCCCATCACTCGGTCCTGTTTGACTCTTTGCGACTCCATGGACTTTAGCCCACCGGGCTCCTCTGTCCATGGGATTTCCCAGGCAGCAGTGCTGGAGTGGGTTGCCATTTCCTTCTCCAGGGGATCTTCCTGACCCAGGGATCAAACTCACATCTCTTACATTGGCAGGTGCGTTCTTTATCACCGAGCCATCTGGGAATCCCATACAATGGCCATAGTCCAGTGTAAAGTCCAACAGCTGCAAAGGATTGTCTGTTCTTTTTTAAAAGAAAGATTTGTTCTTTATTTAAAATTTTACCTCTTTTTTTACGTCTTTCATAAAAATGTATTCAAAATGGGTCACAAACCTTAATTTATTCATAAAAATGTGTTCAAAAGGGGTCACAGACTTTAAGTTAAGATGCAAAACTATGAAACTTCTGCAAGATAACATAAGAGAAAATTTAGGTGATCTTGGGTTTGGCAATGAGGTTTTTTGTTGGCATTTTCTTTTGTATTTTTAAATTTTCATATCTCTCTTTTCAGCTTTATTGAAATATAATAGACATAAAATTACTTATATTTAAGGTGCATAACTTGATATATTGATATGTATACATTGTGAAATGATCACCACAGCCTAGCTAATTAACATACCCATCACTTTACCTCATTAACATTTTGCTCTCTTTTTCTCTCTCTCTCTGTCTCTCCCTCTTTCTTTCTTTTGTGGTCAGAACACTTAAGTTCACCCATCACAGCAAATTTCAAGTAACAATATAGTATTGTTAAGCATTTTCATCATTCTGTACATTAGATTTCTAGAATTTACTCATCTTACATAACTGAAATTTTAACGGGCTACTCAAGGAACTCCCCTTAGTCACCATCACTGTTAATTTTCCTTACCCCTATGTAACAGCTGAATGAGAAAACATTAACCCAGTTTTCATTAAACCTTGGGAACGCGTTTTCTGATTATCGCATTTGCATCTTTTCTTAATTGCCCTCAGACTTTTGTGTCAGGCTCTAGAAAAATTAAGCCTCTTGCAAAAAGTGCAAAGAAAACTCTTCCTGCTATCCAAGGGCAAAGCTCTCACTCTTGCCTGAAGTGACTTCATCATAACTGGTCTACACCCTCCAGCAGAATGTGAGAGCCCTTGCGTAAGAAACTTTGCCACATATGTACAAGATATTTTTATTCCCTCATAAATTTGATTAATCTTCTCAACAGAGCAATCACATCTCTACTTTCTTTCTTTCTTTTTCCTAACCAATAGAAACTTTCTTTAATTTTTATGGTGAATTGACATGATGCCATGGAATGCTGATTAAGATGAAATATTAAACCCAATTGCATTTTAAAATCCACATCCTTTATGGAGTCAGAGGAAAACTACGTCTGTCTCCACTAGGCAGTGTCCTTCAAGGCCTTACATAATGCCCACAGTCAGAGTATTTTACCATCTGGTCATTAATTTTTCAGCATTATAAAAATGGAGAAACTTTATTCATTTGCAAAAATATTTAACTGAGCCTAATACTGAACTCTACACTAAAAACAAAAACTAACAATGTCTAGAAACACATTCTGTTCCATTATATCTTCCATTGTTGTAATAAGCATTTCCTTGGAACAAACTGCTGTTGAAATTCAAACGCTCCTTAGAACAAAAGAAATCATTCTCCGACACAGGAGTCCTCTCTTGGTCTGATTTATTTCACAGCAAATTAATTCAGTGACGATTTTGGAGGTTGTAAACTGGGGTGTCCCTTTCAAAACCCAAATAAATCTCAGATACAAAACCACTGACTACAGGTAGAGAAAAGAGGCACGTAGCTCACTAAGGTTGGCTGTTTGCAGTCTTGTTTTGTTTTTCATGCTTTCCTTTTTATTTTTCTTTTCATAAAGACTGGACTTTGCAGCAGCAGGTATAACCAAACTCAACCCACTCTAAAGTTCAAGTCTTTCCAGTTCATACCGTCTCCTTTCATAGAATGACTTCAGATGGTCAGCCAAGAAAACAAGTAAAGCAAGCTCAGAGAAATTTATAAAACGTTTAAATAGCTAACTAACAAGTTAACTATCAGAGGAAGCATGTAGAATTAAACAGGAAAATTCATTTGGAGAAAGAAAAAAATAATAACAGAATGACAGAAAGAAAGCAAGAGAAAGGAAAGGGAAGGCAGACGAGATGAGAGCCACGAGAGAGAAAGGAGGAGTCCTTTCAGGCAGAAGCAGTCTGAAAATGTAGGTGCTATAAAATATTTATTCTTCCTAAGTGCTTTCTCCTCTTTCTCCTCTTCTGCTGGACTGTGCCAGCTCACAGTGGCTTGTAAACTCTTCCATTTTTTAATGGTCTTTTAGGTGCAGATGCTCACCAACTCAAAGGTGAACTACAACTACTTCACAGAAAATAAACTGAGAGTATTTTTATGTAATCCTTGCTCCAAGCCAGCAAGGGAAGACAAAAGAATTCAGCGCACTACCACTTTTAAGGTTTCGATCCCAGCCAGACCTAAACCACATCTGAGTGTTCGGCTGCCTCAGCACCACCCCCCTTTCTCTTTTCTCCCCATCAGAGCATAGTCATTGACACCTCGAAGAGTCTCAAGTTGTTGGCACAGCTTGGCTGGCTCTCCAGCAGTCTCAACACTCACCAGCATCTCATCCAGTTTTACTTAACACTTATTTTTGATCTTTGGGCATTGAAACTGTGAAAAAGGGGTTCAAAACCATGCAGTGTACTGGTGCCTAAAACTGGCCTATATTCCTACAGAATACCTGGGGTGGGGGTGGGAGGACCCTTCCAGGAATAAAGCAAACGTTTATAGTAGCCCAAAGTGAAATTTAAATGTTTAAGCAACCCAGCTGCCTGTGAACCTGGTATTGGAGCCGGGGGAGGAAGTGGTGGTTTTCGTTTGAAGCTCGGCTACTACAAGCCCAGGAGTGGCCAAGTTCAAGGTGGAAGCTGCCTCTCAACCCCTGCAGCCTTCTCCAGAGTGGCCGAGACAGATGGGGCTGTTCTCTTGCTTGTTTAGTGAATACAAAAAAGAAGTAGAAAAAAACAAGCAACAAAATGATGAATTAGAAATTTTAAAGCTCTGGATTCAAACATTTTTATAGCAACTAAATTGTAAAAAAATAAAATAAAAATTTGCCCACAGGAACATAGGAGGAACCATGTTGAACACTGAGCAAACCAAGGGGGTTGAAAGTGGATTTTTTATTTTCTGATGTGATGAAAAGAAATTGAGTCCAAGAACTAAAAGACAATAGATGACCAAGAGTGACAAGCTCTCCAATGGGTTTTTTCATTGTTTGTCTTCAGCAATGGACTACTTGTGGACCGAGAAAACACCTAGTAATGTACCTCCCCACTCTGCTAAGCAGCCTCTAATCTAGTAGCTTTTGCCAAACACTGTGGTCTATCCTACATATCAAAAAAGACCTCCTCCTCCATCCTCTTTTTCAGCTGAAGATTGGCTTCCTATGTCACTAAGAAAACAAAAAAGGAACTTCCATAAACACCCATCTCTCTGCTTCCAGGTCATTACTTCCCTCCTGTTATTCTGTACGAATAATCCACACCCCCACGGAGAGGATTCCTCTCAACCCCACTCCACCCTCATCTACTACGCTGTTTATCTGTATCCTGTTACAATAAGACTGTTTAAAAGAATTGCTTCTATCATTGCTGTTTAGTAGAAATGTAACAAGGCATATTTGTAATTTTGGCTTTTCCTGTAGCCACGTGAAAAAAGTGAAGAGAAACAACATTAATTTTAATAATACATTTTATCTAATCCAACATGTCCAAAATAGTATCATTTCAACATGTAATTGTTATCAAATGTTATTAAGATACTAGACTTTCTTTTTATGAATTCTAATCTGATGTGCATTTTACCCTTAGAGCACATTTCAATTCAGAGTAACCACATCACAGGTACTCCTATGCCTAGTGTCTTTAGGGAACAGTGCAGTTCTGTACTGTTCTGATTTCTCCTCCCACACTCTCTTGAACCCACTCCTTTCAGGCTTTTGCCTTCACCAGTCCACTGAAATTGCTCTTGTCAAAGTCTCCAGTAATCTCAGTTCTGCACTATTTAGAGGTCAATGCTCAGCCTGTATCTTGCCTGACCTGCCAGCAACCTCTAACCTAGTTGATCGCTCTTTCCTGCTTGATAAACTTTCTTCGCTTAGCTTCCAGAATGCCACCTAGATTTCCCCCTGCCTCACTGGTGGCTGCCTTCAGCCTCTGTTTGTCTATTCTTATCTCGCTGCCCTCTAAATAGTGTCCCGGTGACAGGACTTAGTCTTTCATCCTCTTCACTGCTCTAAGTATCCTGATTCCTTGATGATCTCATGCAACTATTGGTTGACAAATCCCAGCCTGAATCTCTCTCCTGAGTCCTAGCACCTGAATTTCTACTCAGATCCATACATTTCCACTTGGATATCTCAGAGTATCAAGCTTAGCACGTTCAAAAACTGATCTCTTGATCTCTATCTCCCAAACATTCATCTCCTGCTGTCTACCCCATTTCAGTATACGAAAACTCCTTGTTCTGGTGATTCATGGCAAAAGTCTTGGGTTTATCTTTGCTCATTTTTGTTAATACCTTACACTCAGTCATTCAACAAATCCTCCTAAGTATACCATTAAAATATACCCTACCAGAAAAGACAAAACCTCTAATTCTAAACGATACACACACCATAATGTTCATGCTTACAGTAGCCAAGACAAAAAAGCAATCTCAATGTCCTTCAGCAGACGAGTGCATAAAGAAGATGTGGTGTGTACATAGATATATACAATGTATATTGCTCAGCTGTAAAAAAGGATGAAACATTGCCATTTGCAGCAACAGGGATGGACCTGGAGAACATCATACTAGGTGAAATAAGTCAGAGAAGACAAATGCTATATGATATCACTTACATGTGAAATCTAAAAAATAATACAAATGAACTTATTTACAAAATAGAAACAGACTCACAGACATAGAAAACAAATTTATGGTTACCAAAGGGGGGAAGGAGTGCTGGGGGGATAAATTAGGATTATGGAATTAACAGACACAAAGAACTCTATATAAAATAAACAAGAATTTACTGTATAGCACAGGAAACTATATTCAATATTTTGTAATAACTTATAATGGAAAAGGGTCCCCAGGACCTCTGTGCATGCTGCTACAGTTGCCGGCTATATGTGTCTCTCTATATGCCTCTCCCCATCCTTTGCCAACTCACCTAGTTCAGAAATTTTCACACTCAGGGAAGACTTTTCAGAACCCCCAAATCACATAACTCTCCTTCATAGTAATTATCTCTGAAATATGCTTATTTTTACAACAATTTGATTAATAGCTATGTCCCTCCACAAGACAATAAATTCTGCTAGAAAAGAAAACAAAGATCCAGTATTATTCCCTGAAGCTCAGCCAGTTGCAGGCAAAGCACTGTATCTCTTACTAATGAATAAATAAATGAAGGAATTTACACGAGCATAGCAGTGCCCCTCATCCACCCAACTCCCATAATCTTAATTAGAGTCTCTATTTGTAAAGAAGACAAATCTTGGTTTTCCATGGAAGAAGTGGTCATAGCTACATCACTGGTGTTCAGTTTCTAAAATAAACTAGATTATATGCTAAAGGGAGAAGCAAGGCTCAAGATGAAGTGCTGCCTTCTGCTCATCCTCTGACCATCTTGCTAATCTCCCAAAGCAGGGAACTCACCACAAGGCAAGGTAGTCATCTCCATTTCTATTATTTTTGGCATGTTCGTTGAGTGACATTTCAATTACAGCCCTCTTGCCCCTGATTGCAGGGGTCATTTGAGCCTAAGAGAACTCACTCTTAATTCTGTCCAAAAAACAGAGTATCATATTCCAGTTCGGTGGTTGAGTATACCAGATGAGTACACTTGGTCAAGACATTGCAGGGTTATGAACTCTATGGGGCCTATAAGCTTGCTGAAGAAAACTCTGACTTAAGCTTTCGTATAAGACGCCCATAGGAGTTTAGTATTTAGGTCTACTTTTGTGGGATGTTATTTGCAAGCTGCTTCTTCACCACCAGCGTAGAACTGACCATTCTGGGATGAACTTTGATAGGAAAGACAGCTGCTTCTCAGTTCCAAGTAGAGTCCTTAGAACACCTTGGGTTGAGCTAAACATTAAGTACCTAAAGAATTTTAAAACATTACATTTAATTGCCACAAATACAAACAACCACAGTCGTAGTAAAAATATCTACTCATTATGAGCCTTCTTTTAGATGTCTGGTACATCACATGATGTTCAAAGTAATACTATGAGAAAGGAAATACCTTTACCATTTTATGTATGAGAAAATGAACCTTGAAAAGGTAACTTGCCCAAGGTTCCTCAGCTTATAGTTGAGAAAGCAAGATTTCAAACCAAGATTCGTCTGAATCAAAAACTCTCAATTTTTCTAGAGATGATTCTGTGAAGCTACCTGAAGTGATGCAGGGACTATAACTTCCAGAAGGTGCTGTATTTTTCCATAGTTGCCTCATCTACCTCCTGGATCCTTACTTTAGACCCTCAGGCCTTTCCCTCTTTCATCCCAAATCCATTGTCACTTGACTGCAGAAGGACAAAGGAAGCTCTCCTAGACAGATGATGATTTCCTGGATTTCCTCCAGGACAAATTCCCTGAACTTCACCCTCATCCACACTGAGCTTTTTAAAAGGCCTTCTGTTGGGTTTCAAAGCACTTACTTCAAAGCATCTACTCCTATCATGATACAAACTAGGTTGTAATGTTTACTACCAGCTCGTGTTTCTCTGCCACAGAGTTTCGGAATGGGATGAGCCAAGCTGTAATCATAATTGCAGTCACAGTTATAGTCATAATTGCAGTCACAACTGCAGTCATAATCTCAAGCTTTCAGGACTGTGTTTGGCATAAAGATGGTGCTCAAATATGTTTTTTTATTTAAACTGCATGAGAACACCTCTTTACCTCTCCCCACATCTTTAAGAATAACACCATACTTTTTAAAGTAAGAAATCACAAATTAAAGAATATGTAGAAAAAGGTCCACAGGGATGCAGTTTCCTGCCTAAGACAGGCCTAATGAGAAAATAGAGAATGTACACCTGATTCCACTCACCAGGCTAACAAGAATCAAGTAGCAAGCCACAGTGCAGGAGTGCTGGAAGAATGATATGAGTGTGGAAACAGACTGACGCATAGCGCAAAGGGAAAGACCGAAAGCTGAGAATGGACACTGAGAAAAAGCCTTCTGACAAAGCATTCTCCACACCAAAGTATTGCTAGAGGAACTGTAAGTCTACAGTTCATCATGGGTAACCATAGCAACAGTAAAATCCCCTCAGCTCAATTCCTAGTAAATCCACTCAGTAATCCACATTAAATTCTAGCAGAAAGAAGTATTTTTGTGCATAAAACACATAGTTTAGTGTCTACTGTCCTACAGAAGGTGTCCAGCTTTCAACAAAATATTACAAAGCATATAAAAATAAGAAAAAAGCAACTCATGGTTAAGAGTAAATCAGTAAAACCAGAATCAGATATGAGTCACTTTGAATATAAAGACAAAGATAAGTTTAGAGTAAAAAGATAGAAAAATATGTGCCATACAACCAATAAGAAGAGAAGCTGGCTTACCCACATTAATATAAAATGAAGTATACATCAAAAGGAATATCACCAAGAAAAAAGACGACAATCCCTTGACAAAAAGACAAATTTTCCAAGAAGGCATCATAATTCTAAATGTATGTTCACTTAACAACAGAGCTTCAAAATTCTTGAAGCAAAAAATCAGTGGAACATAAATGAGAAATAGAAAAATACACGATTTTAGGGATTTCAACATTTCTCTTTCTATAATTAATAGAACAAGTAGACTGAATTCACGATCATTGTTGTTTAGTTGCTACGTCACGTCCAACTTTTCTGTGACACCATGGACTATAGCCCACTAGGCTCCTCTGGCCATAGGAATTCCCAGGCAAGAATATTGAAGTGGGTTGCCATACCTGCTCCAGGGGATCTCCCAGTCCAGGGGTCAAACCTATGTCTCGTGCACTGGCAGGCACATTCTTCACCACTGAGCCACCAGGGAAGCCTTCGTGATCATTACCGTCAACCAACTTGACCTAAGTGATATTTGTATAATATTGATCCACAACAAAATACATAGTTTTTGTAAGTGCACTTGTGATAGTCACCAAGATAGATCATATTCTATACCATAAAATAAACTTTACCAATTAAAAAAGTAAATAAATCATATTAAGAATGGTCCCTGGTCATCCATACTGAACTAAATTAGAAATGATATCTGACAAAGATATCTGAAAATCTCCAATATTAGGAAATTAAGTCACTTATAAATAATCCACAAGTCAAAGAGGAAGTATCAAGATCAATTTTTAAATAATTTTGAACTGAATGAAAATTAAAAATCAGAGTATAAAAATTGGGGCTTAACAAAGCAGTGCTTAACCTTATATAAACATAGTCACAAAAATCCTGAACAAATATTAGCAATTTTAAGGTAGGATATATAAAGATGTGTTTTAAAATGCAGTACATCATGTCCAAGTAGGATTTATTCCAGAAATGCAAGGCTGGTTCAGTACTCAAATATCAATCAATATAATCTATCACATTATAAAATAGAGAAGAAAATAATATGATCATCTAAATGGTGAAACAAAGTGCATTTTATACATTTCAACAGCCATTTACCATAGAATCTCAGCACTGGGAATGGAAGAGAACTTCCTTAGCCTGACAGAGGGAATCTACGAAAATACTACACATAACATGCTGCTAAGTCCTTCAGTCGTGTCCGACTCTGTGCGACCCATAGACGGCAGCCCACTAGGCTCCTCTGTCCCTAGGATTCTCCAGGCAAGAGTACTGGGAGTGGGTTGCCAATTCCTTCTCCAATGCATGAAAGTAAAAAATGAAAGTGAAGTCGCTCTGTCGTGCCCGACTCTTCGCGACCCCATGGACTGCAGCCTACCAGGCTCCTCTGTCCATGGGATTTTCCAGGCAAGAGTACTGGAGTGGGGTGCCATTGCCTTCTCCTACACATAACATACTTAACATTAAAACCTGAATATTTTTCTCACATCATCAGGAACAAGGCAGGGATGTCCTCTCTCAACTACTCATATTCAACATTACACTGTAAATCTTGGCTGATGCAATAAGGAAAGAAAAAGAAAGGCATATGGTTTGGAAAGGAAGAAATGAAACTGTCTTTATTCACAGATCAAATTTCTAAGGAGATAGAATCTCCACACACACACACACACACACACACACACAGAATATGCTCCTAGAACTAATAAGTGAGTTTAGCAAGGTTGTAGGATAAAAAGTCACAATAAATAATCAATTATATTTCTATAATCAAGCAAAACAGAAATATAATTGCTAGTGGAATTCTAAATACATAAACAGTGTCATTAGCAGCATCCTCATAATGCTTAGTTATTATTAACTTAACAAAATACGTATGGAATATATATGCCATAAACTATAAAACACTGATAGGAACAAAGCAAATTCTTAGATAAGTAGAGATATACCATGTTATAATTGGAAGACTCAATATTGTTAAGATGTCAATTCTCCCCAAGTGATCTATACATCCCATGCAAACTTGATCGGTGTTTCAATAGAAATTTTTTATAGATATCAACTGAATAGCCAAAACAATTTTGGAGTTAATAAAAGAACAAAGTTGGAGGAATCACACTATCTATTCTCAAGATTTATTATAAAGCTTCTGTAAAAGGAACACATTCTATGTGTGGATAGGCATACAGGTCAGTGAAACAGAATAGAGTCCAGAAAAAATATATGCAAATATAGCCAACTGATATTTGACAAACGTATGGCAAAACGAATACAATATTGTAAAGTAATAAATAAATAATTTTTAAAAAGATGATCCCAAGGATAAACAATAGTCTTTTTAACAAACTGCGTAAGAATATGTATATACAAAACAACCTCAACTCATATCTTGCCCTCTATGCAAAAAATAACTCATAATTTATCACAGACCTAATGTAAACCAAAAAACTAGGAAATTCCTAGAAGAAAACAGGATAAATCTATGTGGCCTTGTGCTAACCAATAAATTCTTCTATATAACATCAAAGGACAATCTATAAAAGAAAATATTTATTGTATTGTGCTTTATCAAAATTAAAATTTTTTATTTTGCAAGAGATATCATAAGGAAATCAAAGGACAAGTCAAATATTGAGGGAAAATATTTACAATTAGCATATCTGACAAATGACTGTATTTATAATACATAAATAACCTTCAATACCTAACAACTAAAAAACAACTCAGTTTAAAAGTCCCTTGGACTGCAAGGAGATCCAGCCAGTCCATTCTGAAGGAGATCAGCCCTGGGATTTCTTTGGAAGGAATGATGCTAAAGCTGAAGCTCCAGTACTTTGGCCACCTCATGTGAAGAGTTGACTCACTGGAAAAGACTCTGATGCTGGGAGGATTGGGGGCAGGAGGAGAAGGGGACGAAAGAGGATGACATGGCTGGATGGCATCACCGCGAGTCTGAGTGAACTCCGGGAGTTGGTGATGGACAGGGAGGCCTGGTGTGCTGCAATTCACGGGGTCGCAAAGAGTCGGACACGACTGAGTGACTGAACTGAACTGAAAAGATTTGAACAGATATTTCACCAAACAAATCTGTTTATATTTCACATAAACAGATGGCAAATAAGCACATAAAAATATTCTCAAGTTCATTAAACGTTAGAAAAATGCAAATTAGACCTTACTGTGAGTTACCACTATTTAGTAACAACTTACTACAATGATTTAAATTAAAGAAACAAACTGATAATGCCAAGAGTTGGTGAGGATGTAGAGAATATGGAACCCTCACACTTTGCTGGTGAGAACAAATTGTTACATCCTCTTTAGAAAACAATTTAGCCATTTATTGTCAAGATAAGCCTATATTTATCATATATGACCAAGCAATCTCACTCCCGGGATTCTACTTAAGGGAAGTAAAAACTTATGTCTACACAGAAGGCCTATATGCAAATTTTTATAGCTGCTTAATTCTTAATTACCAAAACCTGTAAATAGTACAAATGTCCCACAAGTGAATAAGCTATGGCATATCCATATAACTGGGCTTCTCAGGTGGTTCGGTGGTAAAGAATCCGTCTGCCAATGCAGGAGATGCAGAAGATGTGGGTTTGATTCCTGGGTTGGGAAGATCTCCTGGAGAAGGAAATGGCAACCCATTCCAATATTCTTGCCTGAAAAAATCCCATGGACAGAGGAGCCTGGTGGGCTACAGTCCATGGGGTCACACAGTCAGACATGACTTACAGTCTAAGCACACACACACACCCATACAATGGGACACTACTCAGAAATAAAAATGAATAATCCAGGGATACTTGAACAACATGGATGGATCTCAAATGAATTTTGCTAAGTGACAGAAGTCAGATCCAAAAGATCAGATACTGATGTTCAGGAAAATCAAAACTTTAAGATGGAGAAATGTTAGTGGTTGCCAGGGATTGGAAGTAGATAAATTGACTACAGAAGACATTTCTTGACACAACGGAATACGCCATTGATTATGGTGATAGATACACAACTCAATGCTTTTGTCAAAAAGTGTTTACTACCAAGAGTGAATTTTATAGTATGAAAATTTTAAACTAAAACAAAAATAAGTGATTCATTCCAAGAAGATAGAATTAAAGAAAAACTGTCCATTCTCTATAAACCTGGTCACCCTATAGAAGGAATCCTACCTTTTAGGAAAACCATTGCCCTACCAAGTCATCCTAGGCAACCAGGGCCTCAGGTAAACCATTTGGCTCTGCACTTCACAAAGCATTTGGGGGAGGGGAGTATATTTTAAAATAGAATTATCAAATCAGATATTTCCTAGTACCTCCCTTCATCATGTGCCAGGGCCCCGATAATAGACCAGCACTGTAGAATGTTTCAGCAAATGTAACTCTTTTCCTCTTCAACAAACCGAGGGCTGGAAAGCTCATAAATGTGCTATTTCAGCTGTTTTAAGCAGCTTATCATGATTTTCTGAGAGCCTGGCCTCAAGACTCTGGATCCCTTCTTAATAACATTTAATGCTACCATTATGTAATTGAATCCATTTTGTCAGTGTAGTGGGAATATCATTAAACTGTAATTCATTTCACTGTCTTCTAGCTTTCAGACCCTCAAGTCCCAAAGTCCAAAACACCAGGAACTTAAAGCAAGGAGTGATCCTAATCCTTTCCCCTCCCATCCCCTCCTGGGGCAGGCTAAGTTTTTCCACACTGCACTGTTACCCATTCCATTATCACCAAGGCTATAGGATGCTTCAGGGTTGCAGAGAAATCTGCAGGCCTTGTGCTCGTCTGACAGTGCCTTCAGCTCCCTGACACTGAGTGACACCCCTTGATTTGCTGAGTCTCAATCTGGGCCCAGAGCACTTTTGGAAATACGATCATATCAGGAGATGGTACTTTTCACATCGGTTGCCTCCTCGACATTAAGTACCTGGCACCTTGCCACCTAACGTGCAAGTAGCCACATTATTATTGAAACCACATGTTCATTAGCAAGGTTGGCACCAACTCAACCCCCACTGTCCGAAGTTAACGTTATATTCCATTATAGTCCAGACAAGGGGACAGTGTAGGATACAGTTTGGGCATGAGAACAAACAGTCTTGTTTGATGAAATCTGAGTCTTCAACTGTTAGAAATACGATCTGGTTTCTATCTCGACATATGTCTGCACTGATGTTTCAGAGAGGGACATGTTTTGAAAGAAAATATCATTCTTTCAGTGTTATCTTTGCAAAATTGTATTTAATTCCTTCCACCACTTGCAGGGACAACCGGAGTCCACTGGCTTCTTGCTGTGCTAATCAGTTCATCCCTGGAGATTCATGCAAAAGTGTTTCACTTAATATAAAGGAGTGACTCACAACCATTGCTTTCAATTAAAAAAGCCTGAGAGAATTCTGGTAACAGTGCTCTCTTCTTTCAGAAGTAGAGAGGAGGAGGGGTGCTGGGACAGGGCGGGAGGGAAGGAAAGAAAAGAGGAGAAAAAACATATGTAGAAAAATGACTTGGGCACTCAGAATGAAATCATCACCAGCTCAATGCAGTATTTTCACAAAATTTAATTCGGATCCTACAAGTTCTTGGTCTTTTAGAATTTATTGATGTGCAAAATGTACTCTTTTGCTCCATCTTGATAGAAAGACATGCTGGATTTTAGAGAACTTTTTATCACTATTGTTTATTCTCATGTGTGCATCTCACACATGATTTTTCTATATCTCTTATTAGAGAAGCAAACCCTTTTTTTTTTGCACATGTGCTCAATATTGTCACCAAAAGCATTTGTCCAAACCTATTAGTCACATCGCTTTACAAAAGAGTTTCTTTCAGTATTGCATGTATTCAAGTCCCTTCTTTATATATGGCAATCACAAAGTAGACTTTACAAATTTAGAAACCTATATTGTGAGAGATGGATTAAAATATTTTTATGTTTGCTGCTAAAATAATGGCATTGAAGTCCAGGGTTTTTCCCACAAGATGATCCGTGAGGTCTCATAATACTTTTTGGTATGACTAGGTCTATTATAATAAAATATTTTCCAGAAACCCGAGGATGATCTAACCTCATCAGTTTCTCCCCTAAGGAGCCATATTCCAACCAAGAGTAAACAGTACTCTTAGATCAGTGCAAAAGTATCAGTCAATAAACTATGCTGGTGAGCAGACCATCCTACTAGGTTTCATGATAAGTAATTATCTGGGCTTCCTGAAAAGATGGATCTGAGCCAGTGCTATATTGCCCCAAAGCAATGCAAGTATGGAGGCCCCAAGAAGCAAGAATACTACATCATGAGACAAAAAAAGACTTTGAAAGAACATGATTTTTTTAAAGTTATTAATCACATGGAAAAAATCATAATAAAAGAATATTTTATTGATATCTTCTACTATCTTCTACTTAATTGCAGTGCATTGCTACTTCTCTTTTGCATGTGTTGGATAGGCATAATCTTTATAGTGCTGCTGCTGCTGCTGCTAAGTCGCTTCAGTCGTGTCTGACTCTGCGACCCCATAGGCAGCCCACTAGTCTCTTCTGTCCTGGGATTCTCCAGGCAAGAGTACTGGAGTGGGTTACCATTGCCTTCTCCGCTTTATAGTGCTAGAGTCCTTTAATAGTTTTCCTGAAGCTCTGGTCTATTTACTGTCCTAATTTAGACCAGAGAGGAAAGATCCTGAATGTCCCCCCCAGTGTCCAGGACTCAGGCACCACCTCCACACTGGGTCTTCCCAGGGTTCTAGCATTAAAAACCATCAGTATCAGTTTCAGGGATTCACTTCTGTTTTCAACTTCACGTAAATTAAGCTTAAAACCAACTGAAGACAGGCAAACAGTCCCCTTTTTTCTGTGTAAGCAAAGGGTTAACACTTACACAATGTTCTTAATGTGTTCATTTATGCATGTGCTTACGCGTCTAGCTGGAACTACTCTGCCCAAGCTCATTTTCCATATGACCTTTTACAAGTAGCTAAGAAAGACATCCATTGTTTCCTTGCATTTAGTGGATTTAAAAATGTCCTTGTCACAAATGAAAAGGCAAATCAGAAAAGGAATGCCTAAAGCAAAGATACCACATTTTCCCCCCAAGAAAAGCCACATTGGACACAAGATGTGGCACCCATATCTGCGAGATGTGTAGTAGACTGAAATGCTCTAAAATACAACTGTGTGCTTTCTTAAATTCCCATTCAGGTCCTCACACTCTCTTCCTATACCAAGAAATGTTTCCTTTCAAGCAAAAACAGAGCTATGTGTATTTCACGTGGGCGTACCTGGCTGAGCTGGTATCAAAGAATATTTTTTTTTGTATTTATACATATACAATATATACTCTATTTTACGGATTATTTTTTACATTGTGTTACATATGTAGAGAGAGAGGAGATATACATATCATCCCAGCTGATGGGCGGCAGGCTGTGATAAGCAGGCAGGCTCTAACTTTGCACATAAATTTGGTAGCTAGTCTCCAAAGACGACCTCAGTCCCACTCACCCTGCTATGTACATGCTGCTCCTCCCATGGAGAGATGGAGTATATTTCCTCCTGGCCTTGAATCTTGGCTGGTCCATGACTGCTTTGACCAATAGAATGTACAAGAATGTTCTGGGACTTCTGAGCCCAGACATTAAAAAGGTTTGGCAGATTCTGCTTTTGTTGTTGTTGGTGGTGGTGGTGGTCTCTCTGCTCTATTTTTATGGTCTATTCACAACTTAAAAGATAAGCATTTGCTGTTTGTTTTTTGGTTTGGGGGTTTGTTATTGTTTTTGTTTTTTCTGGATGAGTGGAAATTGAACATCAAATAGTTCTTATGCAATAATATCTGAATGAGCTAAGTAGAAACATCTAAATTAAATTAATGTAAAAATACAAATGATTTGTCAAATAAGAGGGAAAGAATTTGGCATAGTGTTTAGGACTCCAGCTATTTCATGAGTGTTTTAAAGAAGTTCTTCTATGCTTGGTTAACACTTTCTATACCTAAACTCTAACTTGTGTTTTTTTAAAAAGGGACATTCCCTAAATTTTACAAGACTACTTATCACACAAAATTTCAAACATAGAATAGTATTTTTAAAAATCTCGAAGTATCTAATACTTAGTTTCTACAACTATTGATTCATTGACAATTTTGTTTCACCTGTACCCCAAGCCACTTCCCTCTCCCCTGATTATTTAAGCACATTCAAGAAAACATCATTTCACCCATAAACATTTCTAAGGATTTTTAGATAAAAGATAAAGATTCTTTTTTAAAGCAAAACTGCAATACAATTACGATACATTAAAAATGTTTAACAGGAGAAGGCAATGGCAACCCACTCCAGTACTCTTGCCCCGAAAATCCCATGGATAGAGGAGCCTGGTGGGCTGCAGTCCATGGGGTCGCTAAGAGTCAGACATGACTGAACAACTTCACTTTCACTTTTTACTTTCATGCATTGGAGAAGGAAATGGCAACCCACTCCAGTGTTCTTGCCTGGAGAATCCCAGCGACAGGGGAGCTGGTGGGCCGCCGTCTATGGGGTCACACAGAGTTGGACACGACTGAAGCGACTTAGCAGCAGCAGCAGCAGCAGCAAAAATGTTTAACAGTGATTTCTCTGTAGTTTCAAATATCTTAATGTTTAGAGGAGTTCTGTTTCTTTTTTTTTTTTTTTTTTTTTGAGATTCAAATAAAGACCATATATTGTTATTGGTTGACATGTGTCTTTAATGTAGGCTTCTTCTCTCCTTTTTTCCCTTGACTTTTTTTTAGGAAACGGCAACCCATTCCAGTATTCTTGCCTGGAGAATACCACGGACACCGGAGCCTGGTGGGCTACTTTCTACCAGGTCGCAAAGAGTCGGACATGACTGAGCGACTTCACTCACTTTTTTTTTTTTTTGGCGGGGGGTATTTGGGGGAGGAGGGAGGTTGTTGTTGAGACTATCAGATTGCTTATCATACAGAGTTTTCCTTGATCCAGGTTTTGCTGACTACATCCCCATAGCCTCACTGAACACGTCCTGCTGTTCCTTCTGATCCTATAACTGTAATTAGACTCTAGATTTAAAGACAATTGGATTCAGGTTCAATTTTTTGGCCAGAATATTGCACAATGGTCAAGTGAAATTTCATCAGAAAGGACATATAATGTTTAATTGTTTCTCTTTTAATGATGTGAACAGCTATCAACAATTATTGCCTAGGTTCATTTATTCATATGGATAGAATTTTTCCTTTAAGTCAGTAAATGATCTTGTTTTACTTATATTAATAATTTGGTAATTATTTTCCAAATTCTTTCTCTTCTAACAAAATTTTATTGTACACTGGAGTATAACTGAGCAACAACATTATGTTGTTTCAGAGTACAGAAGAGTGATGCACATTCATGTATATTTTGTTTTTCAAATTATTTTCCAGTTTAGGTTATTACAGAGTATTGAGCAGAGTTCCCTGTACTATACAGTAGGTCTTTGTTGGTTATCTAATTTAAATATAGCAGTGTGTACATGCCAGTCCCAATCTATCCATCTCCACCAAATTCTTTTTCAGTTCAGTTCAGTCGCTCAGTCGTGTCCGACTCTTTGCGACCCCATGAATCACAGCACGCCAGGCCTCCCTGTCCATCACCAACTCCCAGAGTTCACTCAGACTCATGTCCATCGAGTCAGTGATGCAATCCAGCTATCTCATCCTCGGTCGTCCCCTTCTCCTCCTGCCCCCAATCCCTCCCAGTGTCACGGTCTTTTCCAGTGAGTCAGCTCTTCGCATGAGGTACTGCTCCTCTCCCTCATTCTTACTGGAACCTTCTCTTTCCTTGCTCCTCTTGTCCCCATCCTGATCAATCTTTCTTTGCTCCTATTGTCCCCATCCTGATCAATTTAACTTCTACTTCCAATAGTCTCTACTCAACGCAGGGCTTTATTCTGAAAGTGAGCTTACTTGGTTGGTTTCAACAGTTCATAGAGTCAGAGAGCCACAGCATCATCGGATCTTACCATGGCCTCCTTGCACTTACCCATGAATCGGATCCTGTGATGCCCACTCCCAGAATCAGTTGTTCTTCTTAGAGCAGACCACTGAGCCTCCAGTGAGTATCACTGGTGATGTGGATCTCCCACTCTCAAGTCCATTATAAGTCTCAATCCTTCTCTCGGCTTCTTGCACCGTTTTGGTGATACCACACAAGTCTTTTTGTGGTCAGGGTTTTGTCCCCAAATGCACATTTATTAGGGTTTGTGTTTTGTTCTTTTATTGTAGACTTCATCTTTGCCATTTGGGTTTTGCTACTCCACCCATGTTGATTAGAAGATTCAGGAAGAGTCTAAACTTACTGCCCCTCTTGCCATCCTCCCAGAATTTTTGTTTCTCTAATTTCTTATAGAACAGAGCTTGAAAATAAATCATTTTTCTTTCTTCTACACAGATCATATCTCATTGCTGCATCTACGGCACATCTAAGGGATAATAAAAGCTTAGAAGATAGTAAAAATTTAAATAAAATATGCTTTGCACCAGTACCTATAAGGGCTGTCAGTTAATTTTCTGGGCATTTTTTAGTATTTTAACTACAGAGACATGCAGAGGTGGGGGGTGGGGGTGGGAAGTGGTCAGTGAATGCTAATGTAATTAAATTCTTTGTTTTCTATACGACCATTCTTTTTAATTGCTCTAGATTTTCTCTGACTCTGCCATCTTGCCATTTGTCAGAGAACTGTAACTTTTTCCAGTATACAATATGATCTAGTTTATTTGATTATTGATAATAGTTTTCCATAAATAGATTTCCTAGACTTGTTGTAGGATTAAATGAGTTAATACATGTACTTAGAACCCTTAATAGAAGTTATACCTGCACCTTGGAAAGGGAAAGGGAAAGTCTCAGTCATGTCTGACTCTGCAACCCCATGGACTTCTCCATGCAATTCTCCAAGTCAGGATACTGGAGTAGGTAGCCTTTCCTTTCTCCAGGGGATCTTCCCAACCCAGGAATCGAACCCAGGTCTCCTGCATTGTAGGTGGACTCTTTACCAGCGGAGCCACAAGGAAAGCCCAAGAATACTGGAGTGGGTAGCCTATCCCTTCTCCAGTGGATCTTCTCGACCCAGGAATCAAACCAGGGTCTCCTGCATTGCAGGTGAATTCTTTGCCAACTGAGCTATGAGGGAAGCCCAGTAAATGCTAGGTACTATTTAATAATGTTCAGGTACGTGATCATGTTTCTTGTTTCTATTGTTTTTATCAAGGGGATACATATTCCAGGTTTCCACACTTGACCTTCTGCTATAGTGTTGGATAAGGGACAGAACTATGTATTAACATAGAATATTATGCCTGTGAAATATTGAGAAACACTGTGTTCAAAACTAGTTCTAGTATCAAAAAATAGAACATTCTAGGTTAAGAGAAAATAAGCTTGCCTTCCCTGGTGGCTCAGAGGTTAAAGCATCTGCCTGCAATGCGGGAGACCTGGGTTCAATCCCTGGGTTGGGAAGGTCCCCTGGAGAAGGAAATGGCAACCCACTCCAGTATTCTTGTCTGGAGAATCCCATGGACAGAGGAGCCTGGTGGGCTACAGTCCATGGGGTCGCAAAGAGTCGGACACGACTGAGCAACTTCACTTCACTTCAAGCTTGCCTTACCCACTGTAGTTTTCTGATAGTGAATTTAAAGCACTTCTCTGTCACCGCATTCACCCCACTCTCTTCTGTTCACCTCCCCCCACACCATGATGTCCCAAGAAGTATTAACATTTGGAGTTCACTCTTAGGAATACCATATCCAACCATTATATTCACCTCAGATGCAAACTTAAGCATACTTCTCTGCCTCAAATGAAAGAATGAACAGAAGGAATAGAAGCAGATTTCTGTGTTGAGTTGGTTAAAAAAAAATGGAATATACTTGTACCAATGTCTATAATTTACTTCAAAACATTCCATGTAATCAATGTAATAGGATGTTTGACCAGCTAAAGCTTTAATTCTAAAGATGGTTAGCTACTATGATGCACAGAATGCATAGTTTATGGGTAGTCACCTTCATTACATCAGAGAAGGCCATGCTCCAGTGTATGCATGACAAGTCCTTTAGCTCCCAGCATCTCAATGAACAAAATTACTTTACTAATTAGCCTCCTAATTTTGCTAATTTTACCGGTTAAACTAGCGACTAGCTTTTGAACATGAAGAATATTAGAAATGAGCTCTCCTTGATGAAATAAATAACAAGATATGTGAACCAGTCAAAACAGATTAAAAATACTCTCACATGCACAGAGTTTGAAAATCCAATGACTCCTACAACCTGAATGATTAGAAATGATTCCTGATTCCAGTCATTGGTTTAAGACGATTTCTGATTTCAGGGTGTCTTTTGGAGTGAGGACACAAAATCCTGACTCTGGAATATCCTGCTTGCTTGGAGTGAATCTTTGAAACAAGATGTGGTGCCCAAAACAAAGCAAGCTTAGACTTCATCAAGCTTACGTAACAGACCCTTTGAAGTGCTCTGTGCTTGCTCGCTAATGAATGGCAATGTGATAAATGTCCAGGGGAAGAATCTCTCTTGAGACATTTCGATTACAGCCATGGAGCAGGTTTGTGGGGGCATAGCCAACCTTAAACACTTCCAATCTCTTTGGTAGCTACTGCTACCTACCAAAAATAAATAAGACAAAATACTAAGAGCTGTGCATTAATCAAAGTATCACTTTTGAAACAGTGAGTTGCCTATTATTCAAAGAACTCAAGAAAACATTAAGTGTTGGCATAATTTTGATCACTAGAAGGTATTAGCTGAACAGATAACAAAGCACCTTTTAAAAACAGACTTCATATTTTAGAGTAGTTTCAGATTTACAGTATAACTACGTGTACTACAGGGAGTTACCACATACCTCACATCTGGTTCCCCCATTAGCAACATCTTAAGCAATGAACCAATACTGGTACTTTATTAATAACTAAATTTCATAGTCTACTGAGATTTCCTTAGTTTTAACCTAGCACCCTTTTTCTATCCCAGGATCCCATTCAGAATACAACAGTCCATTTAGTTGTCTTATCTCTTTAGGCTCCTCTTTGCTGTGACAGTTTCTCAGAATTCTTTGCTTCTGATGACCTTGAGAGTTTTGAGGAGTACTGGTCAGGTATATTGTAGGATGCCCCAGTACTGGAATTTGTCTGTTGTTCTTCTCAAATAAGACTGGGGTTATGGGTTCTGAGGAAAAAGAGGCCATCTTCATCATATATCAAAGGCACATATTATCAGTATGATCTGTGACTCTCAGTGTTGGTCTTGATCATACAGCTGAAAGTAGTATACAGCAAGCTTCTCTACAGTAAAGTTTCTCTTCCTCTCCTTCCAGTCCCTCCCCCGGGCTATTTCCATATTATATACTTTGGAATGGAGTCACTATGTATGGGTCATACATTAGGAATGGGAGTTATGCTCCCCACCCTTAAAGGCAGAGGAAATATTTACATAAGTTATTTGGGATAAAAGTGCCTTTTACCTTGATGGGTTTTTTTTTTAATATTTATTTTTAATTGAAGGATAATTGCTTTACAATATCGCTCTGGTTTCTGCCATACATCAACATGAATTAGCCATAGGAATACATATGTCCCCTCCCTACTGAACCTCCCTCCCACCTCCTATCCTTTCCCACCCCTCCAGGTTGTTAACGGAGCCCCAGAAAATTTCCACTGTACCTTGAGTTTTTATGATGCTGTAAATTAGCTTTAGAAACCCACTCCCTCCACAGATTTCATCCCTAGTTTTAAATGATTTGAAATGTTTTCTAAGTCTTCTAGGCACTTGTCAGTATACACATAGATTTCACACTTCACCAATTACCTCTACTGTCAAACAAAATATTAGAAAGTCAAGGAAATAATAATTTAACATAATATAGACACTACTCTCTCTATGAGTAATTTCCTGGGTCTGAGGACAACATCATTCATAAAAAAATATATATATATATGAAATACTCCCCCCCAAAGAAAAACCAATTAGTTCTGAGGAAAACAACTCTATAACACTCTTGATTGCTGCTGCAGGCGGTAAAAACCATCCAAAAACACAAAAATAGAAAGAAATCAGCAAGTGGTATTTTCTTTTGTTTTTGTTTTAGAAACAAGAATTCAACGATGATAACTCCATAAATTTCCAGCACTTAAGAAAATATAGTAAACTACTAATTTGGAGGCAGAAACCCAGTATTTAACCATGGAGACACAAGCCTATACAATATCTTGATGTTCTATAATTATCTCTGCCTTCATGCAGCAGGATTGTCAGATGAGGGCTCTCCAGGAGAGCAAGATGGAGAAGGTCAAAGGTCCAATCATGAATTTTCAAGGAAGAAGACAAAATCCTGGAAAGTCTGGAGTTTCCAGCTGTCTGTTTCACGCCAAAACAACATCAGAAGCAAGAGGATGAAGTTTGAATAATCAAAAGGACGTTATTCTCAGAGAAACAATTGTTTTAGACCTCAATTTTAAATATTCCCATCCCCTGAGTTCAGTTCAGTCAGTTCAGTCGCTCAGTCATGCCCGATTCTTTGCAACCCCATGAATTGCAGCACGCCAGGCCTCCCTGTCCATCACCAACTCCAGGAGTTCACTCAGACTCACACCCATCGAGTCAGTGATGCCATCCAGCCATCTCATCCTCTGTCGTCTCCTTCTCCTCCTGCCCCCAATCCCTCCCAGCATCAGAGTCTTTTCCAATGAGTCAACTCTTCCCATGAGGTGGCCAAAGTACTGGAGTTTCAGCTTTAGCATCATTCCCTCCAAAGAAATTCTAGGGCTGATCTCCTTCAGAATGGACTGGTTGGATCTCCTTGCAGTCCAAGGGACTCTCAGGAGTCTTCTCCAACACCACAGTTCAAAAGCATCAATTCTTTGGCGCTCAGCCTTCTTCACAGTCCAACTCTCACATCCATACGTGACTACTGGAAAAACCATAGCCTTGACTAGACGGACCTTAGTCGGCAAAGTAATGTCTCTGCTTTTGAATATGCTATCTAGGCTGGTCATAACTTTTTTTCCAAGGAGTAAGCGTCTCTGAGGAGAGGTTAAAGTTAAAATAATCCTGAATGGTCTCAAAAGTATTTTCTTATACAGATCATGCACATATCAAGCAAGGGTGGCTGGATAAACTTAGGCTAAAGAGATGGTAATTGTGTTTTTCTTCATCTATTTTTANCATGAGGTGGCCAAAGTACTGGAGTTTCAGCTTTAGCATCATTCCCTCCAAAGAAATTCTAGGGCTGATCTCCTTCAGAATGGACTGGTTGGATCTCCTTGCAGTCCAAGGGACTCTCAGGAGTCTTCTCCAACACCACAGTTCAAAAGCATCAATTCTTTGGCGCTCAGCCTTCTTCACAGTCCAACTCTCACATCCATACGTGACTACTGGAAAAACCATAGCCTTGACTAGACGGACCTTAGTCGGCAAAGTAATGTCTCTGCTTTTGAATATGCTATCTAGGCTGGTCATAACTTTTTTTCCAAGGAGTAAGCGTCTCTGAGGAGAGGTTAAAGTTAAAATAATCCTGAATGGTCTCAAAAGTATTTTCTTATACAGATCATGCACATATCAAGCAAGGGTGGCTGGATAAACTTAGGCTAAAGAGATGGTAATTGTGTTTTTCTTCATCTATTTTTAAAGTACCTCTTGTCCTCCTAAACTGAGACTAGAAAGTTCTACTTATTGTAAATAAGAAATTGAGTACTATAACCAGAAATGGAAAAATCATGGCACATTTAACAATACGTGTGTGTGTGCATGTGCTGACAGTAAGTGGGCCTTTGTTGTCTAAGTTAACTTTAGGTTTAACAGCGACGGTATCACAGTAGCAACAGTATCTTCATTTGTTAGCACTTCACAATTAAAAAAACATTTTGACATTCATTATGCGTCTATTTTAACTCTACAGATCATAAAAGAATGTTGTTATTACTCCCATTTTGCAGATGAGGAGAGAGTCTTGATGAGATTGAGTGACTTACTCCAGGTTTCAGAACTGGAATGGCAGCTCAACAGGAACCCAGCTCTTGAACTTCTGACCCGGAACTTTTCTGCTGCACTGCCTTGCTTTTCCTAGTGTGTGTGTAAACTGAGATGGTCCCAGTCAGAATGCTTGGTCTTCCTTCTGCTGGGATGCTGAACCCGGTTCATTAAAAGATAAGTGTGTGTGTTTGTGTTTGTGTGTATGTATACACAAAAGTCTCCCTTTATTGTATTATGATATCCCTACCTGAAAACCACTAAGAATCATTGCATCCTCTCCATATCCAGCAAAATTTTTATCATCTTAAGAAAATGAAAGTTTTGGGTCACTTTCAAATGTAAATAATATAGTTTTGAAAAATCTTTGATTGTATTTAATTATTATAAAAAAGGCTTTCGCAAATACACACTCTGCCTCCTGCTGCTGCTGCTAAGTCGACTCTGTGTGACCCCATAGACAGCAGCCCACCAGGCTCCCCCGTCCCTGGGATTCTCCAGGCAAGAACACTGGAGTGGGTTGCCATTTCCTTCTCTAGTGCATGAAAGTGAAAAGTGAAAGTGAAGTTGCTCAGTCATGTCTCACTCTTAGCGACCCCATGGACTGCAGCCTACCAGGCTCCTCCGTCCATGGGATTTTCCAGGTGAGAGCACTGGAGTGGGGTGCCACTGCCTTCTGCGACTCTGCCCCCAACCCCCTATTATTACTTTGTAGGGAATGCTAAACTTCCTCACCGTTACTTCTGCTAATGAACCTAAGTGTCCTCCTGACTAAGAAAAAATAAAATTGAAAGTAGAGACTGCTTATCTGAAGATGTACATGGCATCTGTGTTTAGTCTGACACATTAAAAGTGATGCCAAGAAATATCAAAATACATCAAACATTCTTTATGAAGGCACATCAGAAACCTCTCAATCCACAAACCTGTTTTCCAAAATACTGAGAAGTCAGGAATGTTTATAACATGCAAAATGGTGGTGGGACTTACAGTAATTTTCCAGATAATTTAAATTCAAAAGCTTCCTTCCTCTCATTTCGCTGTGGCATTTTGGCCCAAATTAGCCAGGTGGGTGACTCCATCCTGCACTGGACTCTGAAACCTGACGAGTTTTTACCTTTTAATGTGATGATGCATGTCAATACCAAGCTCAGAAATCAGCATTTCTGACTAAATCAGCACAGACTTACTTAGCACAAACACTTAAAGTGGTTCCCTCTCAGAAAAGAATAGTCAGTCTCTCCAGCTAACTTCTAATCAAGTTACCAGAGAAATTCAAGGTGAAAGTACTCTATTAGGTCATACTATCCACAACAATGCAAACATAAGAACACTTGCTGTGGCATATTTCCCTCATATTTTGCGTGAACTTACATGACTTAAATTACAGAAATTCCTCCTCATTCTTGGGGACTCTCTTCCACAACTTCATATACTTCAATGTCAATATTTGCTGAGTGTGGTTGACATTTTTTTCCATCTTTCATCATAACTTTTAGTTCTAAGTCTCCTGAGCATCTTTACTACAATTTGAATTCTATTACTGTCCTCAGGTAATAATAGCCATTTACTATTGAGCTACTTTTTTCAAAGTACTTTAAATACACTAATATCTTGATTGGGTGCCTGGGTGTGGTTACTAACCTATCTTACAGACAGTAAAGCTGAGGCACAGGAGGATTAAGGTGGCACAGAAAGAGGTAGATTCAGGAGCCCTACTGCCCAGCTCCCGGGAGCATGCTGTAACCATCCATGCCCCTGAACTGCACCAACAGCCTCATCTAGAAACCATGGGTTTATTTTTTCCTTATAAATGAATGCCTTTACTATTTTCTGTTGCTGAGAGCATAAAGACCATCCTTGAGGACATACCCATGACCAAGTTGGATTCATCAGAGTCACAACGATGGTTTGGCATATGCAAATCAACCAATGTGATATACCACATGTCTTTCTTTGAAAGGACAAAAACCACATGATCATCTCAATAGATGCAGAAAAAGCATTTGATAAGACTCAAAATCCATTCATGATAAAAGTCCTTACAAAGATGGGTGCAGAGGAAACATATCTCAATATAATAAAAGGTATTTATGACAAACCCACAGCCAATATAATACTTAGTAGTGAAAAGCTGAAAACCTTCCCAGTAAAATCTGCAACAAGACACGGATGCTCACTCTCACAACTTCTCTTCAGCACAGTACTGGAAGTCCTAACCACAACAATTAGACAAGGAAAAGAAATAAAATGTATTCAAATTGATAGGGGAGAGATTAAATCGTCATTATATGCATAGGATGTGACACCTTGTACAGAAAACTGTGAAGATTCCACACAAAGGGCTTCCTTGGTTTCTCAGTGGTAAAGAATCTGCCTGCTGATAGAGGAGACATGGGTTCAATCCCCGATCTGGGAAGATCCCACATGCTGCAGAGCAACTAAGCCCGTGTGTGTGTGTGTGTGTGTGTGTGTGTGTGCGCGCGCGCGCGTGTTAGTCGCTCCAACTCTTTGCAACCCCATGAACGCCAGGCTCCTCTGTTCATGGGATTCTCCAGTCAAGAATACTGGAGTGGATTGCCATTTCCTCCTCCAGGGGATCTTCCCAACCCAGGGATCGAACCTGTGCTCTTATGTCTCCTCCATTGGCAGACAGGTTCTATTACTGCTAGCTCCATCTAGCAACTAGCCCACCACAACTACTGAGCCTGTGCTCTAGAGCCCAGGACCACAACTACTGAGCCCACATGTTGCCACTAGACCCAGTGCACCCTAGAGCTCATGCTGCACAACAGACAAGCCACCACAATGAGAAGCCATTGCACTGCACCTGGAGAGCAGTCCCCGTCACCACAACTAGAGAAAATCCATGCAGCAACAAAATAAATAAGTCTCCACACAAAAACTGCTAGAACCAATAAACAAATTCAGCAAGGTAGCAGAATACAAGATTAACATAGAGGGATTGGTTTTACTTCTTTACACTAACAATGAAATATCAGAAAAGGAGTGTAAACAAACAATCCCTTTTAAAATTGCATCCAAAAAAGTAAAATATTTAGGAATAAACCTTGCCAAGGAGGTGAAAGACATATGCTGAGAACCACAAAACAATAATAAAGGAAATTCAATATGATTCGAAGAAATGGAAAACTATCCCATGCTCTTGAATTGGAAGAATTAACATTGTTAAGTGGCAAAACTACCCAAAGCAATCTATAGATTTAATGTGATACTGGTCAAATTAGCTATGACATTTTTCACAGAACTAGAACAAACAATCCTAAGATTTTATATAGAACCATAAAACACACAAAATTACCAAAGCAATCCTGAGGAAAAAGAACAAAGAAGGAGGCATCACCCATCAATACTTAAAAGCTATAGTAATCAAAACAGTGTGGTATTACTGAGTCAAGTAAGTTAGAGAAGGAAAAATATGGCACCTCTTACATGTGGAATATAAAAGGAAATGATACAAATTAACTTGTTTACAAAGCAGAAACAGACAAAGTTAGAGAATGAACTTATCATTCCCAAGGTGAAGGATAGGAAGAAGGGATAGCTAGGAAGTTTGGGATCAACATGTATACACTGCTGTATTTAAAATGGAATACAAACAAGAACCTGGGTTTCACAGGAGACTCAGCGAGTAAAGAATCCACCTGCAATGCATGAGTTCAGTTCAGTCCAATCGCTCAGTCATGTCCGACTCTTTGTGACCCCATGAACCACAGCACGCCAGGCCTCCCTGTCCATCACCAACTCCTGGAGTCCACCCAAAGCCATGTCCATGAGTCGGTGATGCCATCCAGCCATCTCATCCTCTGTCATCCCCTTCTCCTCCTGCCCTCAATCTTTCCTAGCATCAGTGTCTTTTCAAATGAGTCAGCTCTTCGCATCAGGTGGCCAAAGTATTGGAGTTTCAGCTTTAACATCAGTCCTTCCCATGAACATTCAGAAATGATCTCCTTTAGGATGGACTGGTTGGATCTCCTTGCAGTCCAAGGGACTCTCAAGAGTCTTCCCCAACACCACAGTTCAAAAGCATCAGTTCTTTGGTGCTCAGCTTTCTTATTGGGTTCAATTTCTAGGTCAGGAAGATCCCCTGGAGGAGGGCATGGCAACCCACTTCACTATTCTTGCCTGGAGACAGACGAGCTAGGAGGCTAACAGTCTGTAGGGTCACAAATAATCAGAAACAACGGAAGCAACTGAGCACAGCAGGCAGCAAGGGCCTACTGTCGAGCACAGAGAACTCTGCTCAGTGTTTTGTGGCAGGCTGGATGGAGGGGGTGTGTGGGGGAGAATGGATACATGCATATGTATGACTGAGTCCCTCTGCTGTCCCCCTGAAACTATCACAACATTGTTAATCAGCTAAACTCAAATACAAAATAAAAAGTTAAGAAAACAGTGTGGTATCAGCACAAAAACAGATATATGGATCAATGGAACAGAACTAAGAGCCCAGAAAAAAACTCACACAACTATGGTTAATTAATCTCCAACGAAGGAGGCAAGAATAAAAAATAGGAAAAAGACAGTCTCTTTAGCAAGTGGTGCTGNCCTGGAGGAGGGCATGGCAACCCACTTCACTATTCTTGCCTGGAGACAGACGAGCTAGGAGGCTAACAGTCTGTAGGGTCACAAATAATCAGAAACAACGGAAGCAACTGAGCACAGCAGGCAGCAAGGGCCTACTGTCGAGCACAGAGAACTCTGCTCAGTGTTTTGTGGCAGGCTGGATGGAGGGGGTGTGTGGGGGAGAATGGATACATGCATATGTATGACTGAGTCCCTCTGCTGTCCCCCTGAAACTATCACAACATTGTTAATCAGCTAAACTCAAATACAAAATAAAAAGTTAAGAAAACAGTGTGGTATCAGCACAAAAACAGATATATGGATCAATGGAACAGAACTAAGAGCCCAGAAAAAAACTCACACAACTATGGTTAATTAATCTCCAACGAAGGAGGCAAGAATAAAAAATAGGAAAAAGACAGTCTCTTTAGCAAGTGGTGCTGGAAAAGTCAGACAGCTATGTGTAAATCAATGACATTAGAACACACCCTCACACCTTGCACAAAAACAAACTCAAAATGGCTTAAAGACTTAAGCATAAATACGACACCATAAAACTAGAAAAGATCATAGGCAAAACATTCTCTGACATAAATATCACTGCTTTTTTCTAAGATCGGTCCCCCAAGGCAATAAAAATATAAACAAAAACAAACAAATGGGACTAATCAAACTTTAAAACTTTTGCATAGCAAAGGAAACCATAAAACAACAAAAAGACAACCTACAAAATGGGAGAAAATTTTTATAAACAATGCAACCAACAAAGGCTTAATTTCTAAAATATACAAACAGTTCATACAATTCAACAACAACAACAACAATCCAGTTGAAAAATGGGCAGAATACCTAAACAAATATTTCTCCAAAGAAGACATACAAATGGCCAATAGGCACATGAAAAGATACTGCTGAAGAATATCTCTAATTATTCAATAGATGCAAATCAAAACTACAATGAGGTACCACCTCACCACCAGTCAGAATGGCCATCATTAAAAGAAAAACTATAAATAACAAATGCTAGAGAGGGTATGGAAAAAAGGGAAATCTCTTACACTGTTGTTGGGAACGTAAATGGGTACATCCACTATGGAAAACAGTGAGGAGATCCCTCAAAAAACTAGAACTAGATGTTCTACATGATCTAGCAATCTCACGCCCAGGCTTTCACCCAGCCAAAACTATAATTCGAAAAGACACATGCACCCCTATGTTTATAGCAGCACTGTTTAAAATAAGCAACACATGGAAACAAGCTAAATGTCTATCCACAGATGAAAGGACAAAGAAGATGTAGCATACAGACACAGTGGAATATTATTCGGCCATCAAAAAGAAGGAAATGATGCCAAATGCAGCAACACGTTGGATCTAGAGATTATCATCCTAAGTGAAGAAAGTCAGAAAGAGAAAAGACAAATACCATATGATGTCACTTATACATGGAATCTAAAATATGATACAAACGAAGATATCTACCAATTAAAAATAGACTCACAGATACTGAGAACAGACTTGTGGTTGCCAGTGAGGAGGAATGCAAATTTGGAATTAACAGAGGCAAACTGTTATTCTTAGGATGGGTAAACAACAAGGTCCTACTAAGCACAGAGAATTATATTCAATATCCTGTGACAAACCGCAATGGAAAAGAATGTGAAAAAGAAGAATATATATGTGTATTCTTCTGTTCACTTTGCTGAACAGATGAAATTAACACAACATTGTAAATCAACTATCTATCAACAAAACTTGACCAAAAAAAGAAAAATCATCCCCCAGTATAGCCTATTGTTTGATGATTAAAAGGCTGGTCTTGTCAACTAAAGTCTCTTTATCTCTGTCATAAGTTTAAAATCTGGTCTTCTGAGCATAATTTTCAAAAAGATTCCTTTAAAAATAATAACAGCAAAAGAACCATATTCCTCCTCTTTCCAAATCCTCAAGAAAATTACCTGACAACTTGACAACTGTATAATTATTTCCCCAAAGCTTGTCAAGGCTTAAAGATGCCTTTATTTTTCCCATTAAGCTTATTTTTAAGAAATTTATTCCAAGTCATGGTTCTTTTTATCTCCTATCCCATGTTTTTCATATTAATAATAATAGCTAACATCAACTAAAATTTAAAATGTTCCAGGCACTCTTCCAACTGCTTTATAGGAGTTATAAACTCTACATGATATTATTATTATTGATATTATCATAAACATATTTTACATATATGTATGAAAACAGAGGCACAGAAGGCTCAACAAATTGCCAAAAGTCACACAGCTAGCAACAGGCAAATTACTACCTCCTATACTAATACTTAGGGCTCTACCAGCATCCTTCTCAATAACTTTTTCTTTTCTGTGGCAGAGATGGTAGCACTCACCAAGTATTAAATATACTCCTCTCTGCTTCCTAGGTGCCTCGCACTTAGGCAGGGCCTTTTGACTAGTTATAATTGATTGAATATGAGAGAAAACACTGTGTGAATACAAACACCATTGTGTTTACGCATCCATGTGTTGAGATGGAGGCAGCCTGGACCCCAGAGCCTCTGCCTCGAGTAGATATGCTTTCTAGGGCTGCCTGAACTGCACAGGACTTTATGTGGTAAGAAATAAGCCTTTATTCTATTAAATCATGGGAATGTAGAATTTATCTAATTAGTGCAATGTAACATAATGACAGAACATTACTCTAGTATATTCATCCTCCTCTTCTATTTCTCTGCTGGCTCTAATCTTATATCTGAACTTTTGTTTACCAAATTTTATGGAGAGGGAAGAGATTCAAAGAATTTCTAATTCTATCAGTAACCAATAGGACCACTGAATAAATACAAATGGAAGAAAACTTTTAAAATGTTAGTCTTATACATGAATAGAAATACTTCTATAAATATTCAATCCTTATTAATGTTATTTCATTTACCAATTCATAAAAGCCTCCAATATATTAACTTTTAATGTTCAAAACTCCAATATTCTGTTTCAGCAAAACCTGTTTTAAGTACCAACCAGAGGCATTGAGTTCAAAGTACAAAGAAAATTTAAAAAGTAGAAAAGCATGGTGCAGCATTTCATTAATTGCATTATAGAGGATAAAAAGTTCTATAAAGCCAGAGTGGAGCGATTCTTGCATGTAGAAAAAGAAATCTGGAAATTTTTCTATAAGCAGTGAGTACTGTTGGAAGTTTTTGAGCCAGACAGTATAAGACTGTGCTTCCAAAAAACCTAACCCAACAGCTAAAGCATAATAAATTAGGCCGGGAGACTGGAGGCTGAGAGCTCAATGGAGAAGTTATTGCTAGTCTGAGATCAGGGATAAGGGAGTAATGAGGGCTTGCAGAGATACTACAGACAATCAACAGGATTTTGCTGCACATTCAGATGTAAGCAAAGTTAAAGAGAAGGAGCAAAGACCCTATTGTGATTTAGAACCTGGAAATCAGATGGGATGTTGGGTCCATGAATACACAAAGGAACACTAGAAAAGAAGCAAGTTTGGAATGAAAAGCCTATATATTAACTTTTATCGTCCTATCAAGTCATTCAAAATATATTTTAACGTGCTACGTCTCACCACAAAGTTAGAAAACTCTCTTTCGAGGTGTCTCTGTTGCATCCTGAGAAGTTATTGTATGTTGTTTTTCTCTTTTCCTGGAGTTCTCTCTCTCTCTCGTGCTCTGATAAATCCTCAGGGTCTAACTCCCAACAATTCCTCCCTGGAACCTAAACTAATCACCCCACATCCCTTCCCTCCACAGCCTCTACATTTACCATCAGGATCCCTGCTGCTGCACTTCGCCATACACAAAAAAACACACATCTGGATTCCAAGTCTCTAGAAGACAGAAAAAAGTATGATTCTTTTTATGTCTTAACTCCATTATAACTATCATGATTATCTGCCGAGAGAGAGAGAGAGAGAGAAAGAGAGATGAAACTCTTGCTATTATGGGCGGAAGAGTTGCTAAGAAGCAACTCAACTTTATATGAATGCTTATATAAAGCATTCAGATGTTTTATACTATGGCGTTCTTATGCCCCACATTTGACAAATATTAAAACTTAAGGACTGTTAATATAGCTCTACCACATGTAATTTGCTCCAACTTTTGAAAAATGCCACGTGAATTAATACAAAAGATTGATGCAAAACAGGTGGTCTCTCCATTGTTGACCAAGACGTCACCATTGACCCCACTCACGTATTCCACTTCAACAGATGAAGACAAGAAATGGTCATCAAAGAACAGGTTTAAGAAATGGCAATATGGACACACAGACAGAACTTTCCTTGAAGCGTCAGCAGCACCAGAAACAAAGTTTCTGCTTCCCATGCTCAGGTCTATGGGCCTTCCTTCTAAACTCTAAAATGCTTATTTTAGCCAAGAGATCATGTGAAACATACATCAAGCAATCTAAAATTCTGGGTAGATAAATGTATCTTCTCTCTCCTAAGCTATAAAAATGAAATGCAAATTTAAGCAACCAAGTTGCTTTGGAATTCAATGCCAATTTTCCCCTGAGACAAGACTCAGATTCATCCCTTCTCCCCTACACCACCTAAAATTGGGCTGAGAGTCCACTTCTAAATTCACTCCAAAAAGCCAAAGGGTTAAGAGATGATCTAGGAAGTATAAGATAGCTTTACAAATTACTCTATTTCCAACTGAACTGCAGGGTTTATTATTAGAATTCATTTTCCCCCATCCTGTCCTCCTTCTCCCAATTCAAAAGGCATTCTTTTTTTTTTTTTAATAAAGAGAAGTAAATTTTATCTTAATCATGCAACTAGCCTGAAAATTAACTCAATGAATAAAGTTGTCAAAAGGAGTAAACGATAGGATTCCTTCTTAGCCAAGCTGTCTATCTAAAATTAGACTGCCTTTCAGGATTTACTGCTGTTATTAAGTGAAAGTCCTTTTGACGATAAAACAGTGTTTCTTGGATGTAGTGTGCTACAGAAAGTGCTTGGTGATGTACGACTCTGACGGACTCCAGGGATCTAACTGTTTCAATGTTGTAGTCTGTTCTTGGTTCACCAGATGAAGACGCTGCAGGGGGATGCACAGTTCAAGACCAGCACTTGGAGAAAAAGGAGTTCAAGGACGTAGAGTACCTTGTTCCTGCCATGCTAACATGATGAATTACAGTGTATTAAGAAAGTGTTGACACATGTGGGAATAAGCTCTTGACAGGCTTGCCAGTAATTAAGGCACATTGTATGTAAAGTCACTACAAAACATTGCAGTCTGGTTCTTTGTTCAGGGTCTTCTGCCAAGTGGTGTTATTCATAAGCTTGATGGAAAATACTTGCATCTACAAAATCTTTGTGATTCACTGCATGACGAGGGCAAGAAGGAAGAGAGATCTGGCTTTATGAAAGCTTAACTGTTCCTGCAGCTAGATGGGTACAGTAATGATTTTCCTACTGCTCCAGAGAGCTGTACATTTTAAAGATAAATCACCTAAAATGGACAGGGACATAACAGGACTTAAGAGAATGTTTGGGAAAGACAGAAAAATTTGTGCTCTCCATTTTTTCCCTCATCATTTATCCTTACTGCCCCCTCCTTTAAAGTTCAATGGAAAAACCAAGAATTGCCTATAGAGCCCTGTTTCATGTCACACTCCTTAAGGACCCACCTGGCTCCTCATCCTTGGCTACTGCCAAGAAACTGCGCTTCCTATTTGTGATAATAACCAAGCATACCTAGAGCAGACAAGACCAAAGCCCATAGCCAGACTTCAGACTGGAGCCAACAGGCTTTGTCCAGGCCCTTCTTACTTGGCCTCCAACCATTTGCACAGTCTCATTCCCCAGCCTAGTACAGACCTCAGGACCCAGCTCTCAGCCAGGAGCTGCAAGAAAAGACATCCTAAGTTGCCTCTCCTGATGTCCAACAAGATTTAGGACATTTATGATGTCCAAGGGCTGAACTGTATGTAGTCTGGCACTTTTAAACCTTATTTTCCTAATAAATTGTTTTATTGAGTGATAAGAAATAGAATTGACATCCCTGCCAGGTGTAATGGAAATTCTTGGAACTGTACATCACTAGGAACTAAACTAAACCTCTTGTTCCCTAAGAAGGGTTGAACTGAAGAGTTCATGTAAACAATAGCCTCATAATGAGTAATTTTCACTAGAGAGCTATTATCCCAATCGTATCTCAGTGAAGGACAGATATTCAGACTGAATACCTGGCAAACACAGTGGTGAAGAGCAAGCTCTGCCCCTACACTCAAAGGGCCAAAAGAACAGACTGGGAGTGGGATGGGCTTTCACTTGCCTCAGCTTATCCTGCCAGAGGGACCCCTGGCTTCCACTTCCTTGGCTGCTAAAATGAAGCAAAATGTCAGAATATATGCAGTGAGCCTCTGACAATGGTCTAAGCCTGGCTGCCTGTTAGAATCAACTGGGGAGTATTAAAAATATATATACCAGTGCCTGGGAGATAATTTTCAAAGCCTCCTAGATGATTCTAACATTCAGCCAGGACGAAGAGCCACCAGGTTAGGGGAATCTGAAGACCTATTAACACTGTGACAGAAGGTGCTCCATGGAGATCTCCTCAATGCAAGGTGGGTATTGTCACAGGCTTTGCACACCTTGTCCAGGTTGCCTGTCACTCACCATAGTCATATCTACTTTCTTTCTTCAAGAAAGGTTAATGCACAGATTAATTATAAAAGTATAAAGACAATGATAAGAATATTCCATGTTCAACATAGAGAATTTGGAAAATAAAATGTGAATAAAAATATAAAACCCCAAATTCCACCAAATAGATATAAATGCTTTTAATGTTTAGAAGTCTTTGTTTTTTTTTCCTACAAATAATGGCATACACATTCATTTTGTTTAAAAAACACTGGACAAACATATGGTTATATGTGTTTAGTTGCTTCAGTCGTGTCCGACTTTTTGTGACTGCATGGACTGTAGCCCTTCAGGCTCCTCTGTCCATGGGATACTGCCGGCAAGAATACTGGAATGGGATGCCATTTCCCTCAGAGCATCTTCCCAACCCAGGGATCAAACCTGAGTCTCTTGTGTCTCCTGCATTGCAGATGGATTCTTTACTGCTGAGCCTCCGGGAAAGTCCACATGGTTACATGTTGTTGCTGTTGTTCAGTTGCCCAGTCGTGTCCGACTCTTTGCAACCCCATGACTGCAGCACATTTGGCTTCCCTGCCCTTCATCATCTCCCAGAGTTTGCCCATGTTCATGCTCATTGAGTTGGTGATGCTTTCCAGCCATCTCATCCTCTGACGCCCTCTTCTCCTATATGGTTATATCGGAACAGCCAATTTATATCATTAGAATAATTTCTTTCTTGGATGTTTGAAAGAAGTTAACTGCAGAACCCTATGGTTCTAAAACTTTTTGGATCTAAATCTTTGACATTAAATGTTTTTCATGATATTTGTCTATATAATATTTTTTTGTCTTTTAGAGTCAATCTTGATAATTCATAACTTTCTAAGAAAACAATATATTGGAAATTTCCATTTCTTGGCACAGAGTTTAATGTTGTTGTTGTTTAGTCACTAAGTTGTGTCCAACTCTTCATGACCCCATGGACTATAGCCCACCAGGCTCCTCTCCCCATGGGATTTTCCAGGCAAGAATACTAGAATGGGTTGCCATTTCCTTTTTCAGGGGATCTTCTTGACCCAGGGATCAAACTCACATCTCCTACATTGGTAGGTAAATTCTTTACCACTGAGCCACCAGGGAAGCCCAGAGTAAAATGGGAGTATTTCCTTATATCCCTTGCTATGTTATTCTCAAACAGGAGTAGGGCAGGTAGCAATGAGGGGAATAGTGGATCATAATCTCCTAGGGGCATCTTTAGAGCACATGCCCCAACATTCTGCCAAATGTTCCCAGTGAACCCTGCTGCCACCACTCTTTGCCCCTGCCATTGTTGAGAACCAATGAAGTGAATAACCAGCGAGAATAACTCGTAAGAGGTACAGATTACACACACGAATGGCATGAAGTCATAAAACAAAACAAAAAAAAACAGTGCTAAGAACCACCATGGGGCACTCTTGCTCCAGACCTCCTTTTTTAGTGGAAGAGCCTGAAACACCATTGGAACAGCAACACCGTCATCTGGTTTGCCCAATAAGAAGCATGACGTGAAGTGACACACTTTATTTATGTAGTTATTTGGGGCTAACACTACCTACCTTCAGTGTGGAATAGACCATCCAAACTCATAAATTCTACACATGTTCCTGCTATAAACAATTGGGCTTCACAATTATATCCAATTACTTTTCACTTCCAAGAACTCAATCACTTCTGTCATAAGATGTTCATTACATCTGAATTTTTATTTTTGCTTTTTGGCAATTTACAGTCCTTCTTAACATTGGCCCTGAGAAAGACATGGAGAACTTCCAGACCTGTAAAAAGACTTAGTCGTCTTTCTGGACAACTTGATGAAGATGTATGCTCAATACACAGTGGTAATCCAAAATTTTTTTAAAAGGCAGTAGAAGTAAAAGGATTTGGAAAAAATATAGGATGTATTATTATTCTATTTCATAAGTCATCCATAACTTATTTTTATCATTTAGGGCCATCTTCTCCCAACAGGGACAAAAAATCCGCAAAAGAGCAATAAAAAAAGAAGCAAGGCAGGGTGAGGATTTTCTCATACAGAGGAATAGAAAAGCCTGGAACTTTGTTTTTGGAAAAGGAAGAGTAATTAAAGAAATGTGAAATAATGTGTAAGGGGGAAGAAAGTAAGTGAAACAGATGAATGAATGAACAGATGAATGACTGGCTTGCTATGTAAATTAACCAATTCTCTTTCATCAAAACCTGCAGAGCCACAATTGTAACAATGATTCCAAAGTGTTAACCCAATTTTTACTAAGAGCACTTATTTAAATTGAATTAAAGGCAATGATTTTTTAAATATAAAATCACATAAACTCCAGGTCTTAAAAGACTAGCAAAACAAATTGATTTCTGATTTTTTCCTGTACTAGCTAATTTAAATGTTATCAGCTATGCTGCTAAGTTGCTAAGTCACTTCAGTCGTGTCCAACTCTGTGCGATCCCAGAGATGGCAGCCCACCAGGCTCCCCCGTCCCTGGGATTCTCCAGGCAAGAACACTGGAGTGGGTTGCCATTTCCTTCTACAATGCATGAAAGTAAAATGTGAAAGGGAAGTTGCTCAGTCGTGTCTGACTCTTCAAGTCAACCCCTATTTGTTGAATGCCTGGCATGTACCATATTCCACCCTTCCCTACTTTAATAAATTATGCAAATAGATCAAATTAAGTAGTTTCAAGTAAAATATAGCCCTACATGAACAAAGGACTGCCACAAAAATGTCATTTTCCTGGAAGACTCAACCGAGCACAGAAAGTGAAACTTGAAAATCATACAACAAAAAAAGAACCTTAACACTTCCTAGGAAACACTAAAGATGATTAACTCTCTACTTAGAACAGCTGAAGGATGAAAGCTTTGGCACATTTATGAGAGTTAGGAAGAGCAGACTCACATAGATGGAGTACACACAGCACTGTGCATAACGCATCTTTCCTTATTTTAACACTCCACATGCCCTATAAACAAGCTGAAAACAAAACTACACGTGTTACAGACACAATGATTTGCAAAATTAGGACAGCTTTAATAGAAAGATGAGGGAGCCTGGTGGGCTACTGTCTATGGGGTCGCACAGAGTCAGACACGATTGAAGCGACGTAGCAGCAGCAGCAGCAGCAATAGAAATGCATCAACAGGCAACCATCCTCACCTTTTTTCTTTAAAAGCAAGCAGAATACTTCTTGGGGAAAAACAAAACAAAACATTATAAGACCGTAGGTTCACCACTTAGTTCTGCAGAACTCCAAAGAGCCAGAGGCCATGGAAAAGCCTGACTTCACTGAATACTGACTCTGGAAATGTCATCTGTGTCCCACAACACTAGGTCCTTTATATAGAAAAGCTGTAGCCACAGCCTCCCTTACCTGAATATACAGATTCAACTGTACAAAGCTTCCAGAAAAGCAGTTTGACAATGTTTCAAAACCCTTAAAAGCATTAATACAATTGCAGGAGAAATTTCACCTCCAGGAATACAGTCTGCTGCTGCTGCGGCTGCTGAGTCGCCTCAGTCTTATCTGACTCTGTGCGACCCCATAGACGGTAGCCCACCAGGCTCCCCCATCCCTGGGATTCTCCAGGCAAGAACACTGGAGTAGGTTGCCATTTCCTTCTCCAATGCATGAAAGTGAGAAGTGAAAGTGAAGTCGCTCAGTCATGTCCCTTAGCGACCCCATGGACTGCAGCCCACCAGGCTTCTCCGCTCATGGATTTTCCAGGCAAGAGTAGTGGAGTGGGGTGGAATACAGTCTAGAGAAGCAAAACAGAGATTCCACATGCATAGGAATGCTCATTGCATGGAATGTTAACAAATTTGAACTTACAGTTTTCAGAGAATTGTAGATTCACGTGCAACTAACTGTATGAATAAATACAGAGAGATCTTTTGTCCCCTTTCCTCAGTTTTCCCTAATGATAACATCTTACGAAACAATGATACAAACTCAAACTTAGGATAATGACATTGATAAAGTCGAGATACTGAACATTTCCATCACAAGGATCTCCCACGTTGCCCTTTTATACTCACATCCACTTCCTTCCTATTCTCTCCCATCTCCTCTTTAACCTCTGGCAGTCAGTTGTATGTTTTCTATTTCTATAATGTTGTCATTTCAAGACTGTTGCGTCAGTGGACTCTTACAGTATGAAATCTGGGAGACTGGCTTTTTACATTCAGCATAATTTCCTGGAGATTCATCCAAGTTGCATGCCTCAAACATTCATTCTTTTTTATTGCTGAGGAGTAGTCCCTAATGTAGATGTGCACCACTGAAAGATACATGCGTTTTTTCCCAGCTTGAGATTGTTATAAATAAAGCTGCCATGAGCATTTGTGTACAGGCTTCTCGTGAAATAAGTTTTTATTTCTCTGGGAGGAATATCCAAGCATTTAACTGCTGGGTCGCATGGTATTTGCATGTTTATTTTTTTAAGAAGCTGCCAAAATGTTTTCAGAGTGCTTGTACTATTATACATTCCCACCAGCAATGTATGAGTAAACCATTGTATTATTTTAAACACTGAAAACAGTAAACCATTTCAATTGCTAGTGACAAAAACAAGTAATGCTATAGCCTCAGGATGGACTAATATTAGGGCATTTAAAACCGTATTTAATACATCTTTATGGGAAGAAAATACTATTTAATGCTAAGCTTAAAAATTCAAATATAAGTAGGAATAAATATAACTATATAAATGTATGTTGTATTTATATGTGTACATATGCACCAACACACACACACACATTTACACATACACACACATGCAGAACTAGAGAACTAGCCAAAACATAACTCTCAGAAACGTAGAAGTTTATCTTCTTGACACTTATTTTTTGAATTTTCTAGACTTATTATGTAACTTTTATAATTTAAAAATGTTTCTTATTAATCAGTTAAATTATGATTTTCCCACCAAATCAGTATCTCTTCTTTAAAATGACCTGTATGAATGTACCGTTACTTATCCATTCAATGCCCTCATTATACACACTGATGATTTTTCCAGCTTTTTGTCACTTCAAACAATTCTATAATAAGAATCCTTGAAGAATATGTCATCTTATATTCTAATGACTTCATTTCTGTAGGAGAGATTCATAAAGGCAGGACTAATAGTTTTGACTTTAATCTGCCAGATCACTTTCCAAAGAGGACATTTCACACTTCAAGAGCAATTTATGAGGGCTACTTCCCCACATTCTTTTTACTTCTAGATGTTATGAGTGCTTTACATTATTGCCAGTATAGTACAAAATGACAGCTTGTTGCTACTTTGACTTGCAGCAGGTGGTGTGTGCATCTTTCCATTTGTGTAATTATTTATCTGCTTGCCTCTCCCATCTAGCACACCGTTCATATTCTTTGTCCAGTTTAAAACTGGGTTACTTAGTTTCTCCTTATCAATGTGTAGGATTTTTTAAAATATAATAAGGGCATTAGAACATTAACTCCTTGACTGTTACATGAATTATAAATATTTTCTCCCTACATGATTTGTTTTCAACTTTGCCTATTTTCTTTTTCCAAGAAAATGTTTATTTATTATATGGTTAAATTTGTCAGTCTTCTTGGCTTCTAGATTTCTCAAGTTGTTTAGAAGTCTACCTCAATACACACACACACATACACACACACACACATACACACACACCCAAGGTTATACACAGGATGTCCTAAGAGTTCTTCTAATATTTTTAATGTTATACTTTTAATTCCTTAAATTCACTTTTATTTCTATATAATCATCTTTATATATGAGACACAGTAAGCGCCTACATAAATGGGAGGAATGGGAATCACTTTGTTAGTAATTTAAAAGGCCAAATTCCCATTTGAATTTAGAATTATTCCTGGACTCCCTATTATGATTTATCTATCTGTTTTTGTTTTAATGTCACACAATTTTGATTAAGTGGCTTTATCATAAATTTTAATATCTGATAAGGCAATTTTAAAAATTGTCTTACTGTTTCAAGCACACATTCTTCTACATGAACTTTCAAATCAGTTATATCCATGATATATTAAACAGAAAAAGGTCAAGCTGCTAAACAGCCTAAATAGTATAATCTTATGGCCTAAAAAAATAGAAAACGCTGGGGGTGGAGGAGTGGAGTTCATGTGTGTGTGTCTGTTTTCTTAACTTCATGTGAGTATAAAGAAAAGTCCAGAAATGGAGCACAAACCAAGCTGTCAATATCAATTACCCTAGAAGGATGGAATTAAGAGTAGATACAGGACTTCGCAACTCCATTGTTGTGTTACTTTGTGGTTTGGCTTATTATAGGAATGCTAGTTTCAAAGAAAAACCCAATTAAATATTTTAAATAAATAAAATATAATTAAATTATTCGATCTGGAAGAGACCTGAGAATATATCTCTGCNCTAGAAGGATGGAATTAAGAGTAGATACAGGACTTCGCAACTCCATTGTTGTGTTACTTTGTGGTTTGGCTTATTATAGGAATGCTAGTTTCAAAGAAAAACCCAATTAAATATTTTAAATAAATAAAATATAATTAAATTATTCGATCTGGAAGAGACCTGAGAATATATCTCTGCCAGCTCCTATTGAAACAGGAATCTCCTTGGCAACATGTCTGCCAGATAGTCTTGTATACTGTTTGAAAACATCCAGAGACAGAATTCTCTTAATTTTGCTCCACTGCCTGCTTTATCACTGGAGAGCCATAACTGTTGGAAGGTTCTTTATTACATTTATTTAAAATATGTCAGCCTCTAATATCCACTCAGATCCTGGGATCTGTTTTCTGGAGCAATACAGTATGAAGAGAATTTTTTCCTTGGTCCCCTTAAGCATTTAATTGCTTCACAACCAGCTAGGTTAATCCTTCACCTGTATTATTATCCTTGTTAGTGGTGTTGTTGCTAAACACATTTTAAAAGTGTATCATGTATTAAGCACTGTGTTATTAAGCATTTTACATGGATTTACTTATTTAATTCTCACAATAAGCCAATGATGTGGTTATTGTTACTATCTTCATTTTATAAAAGAAGAAGGTACACCACAGAGGTTAACTTTCTGTCTTACATTATCTAGTTAGGAAATGATAGCACCAGGACTCAAAGCTATGTTTGGCTAGCTCCAAAAACTATATTCTAACTACAACACTGTGCTTAACTGTCCCCATAATAATATTATGGGGTTTTTATTTCAGTGTAGACAATGCTGCAATGAACATCTTTGACCGTGTCTCCTTTACGCACATGTCAGGAGGAAAAACCCAGCTCACAGAAGACGTACACCTTGAGGGCTGTAAGATCCTCCAAACTTGGCCTCTACAAAGTAACTGACCAATTTATACTCTTGATCTGAATGCATGTGTTCATGCTCAGTTACTTCAGTTGTGTCCTACTGTTTGTGACCCCATGGACTGTAGGCCACCAGGCTCTTCTGTCCATGGGATTCTCCAGGTAAGAATAATGGAGTGGGCTGCTATTTCCTTCTCCACTGTAGCTGAATAAAAGCCCCAAATGCATCCTTATCCTCATCCCAAGAACCCACCATGAATGCTACCTTTATGGCAAAAGGGACTTTACAAAAGTATTTAACGTACAAGGAGGCAGAGGAAGATTTGACTACAGAAATTAAAGGAAAAAAAATAGCAATGTAATGATAGAAGCAGGGGGAGAAAGATGATGTGATAGGAGGAAGAGATCACAGCCAGGGAAGCCAAGCAACTTTTAAAAACTAGAAAAGATAGGGAAATAGTTTCCCCTAAATTGTCCAGGAAACGCTGGACTGGAAGAAACACAAGCTAGAATCAAGACTGCCAAGAGAAATATCAATAACCTCAGATATGCAGCTGACACCACCTTTATGGCAGAAAGTGAAGAGGACCTAAAAAGCCTCTTGATGAAAGTGAAAGAGGAAAGTGAAAAAGTTGGCTTAAAGCTCAACATTCAGAAAACGAAGATCATGGCATCCGGTCCCATCACTTCATGGGAAATAGGTGGGGAGCAAGTGTCAGACTTTACTTTTCTGGGCTCCAAAATCACTGCAGATGGTGACTGTAGCCATGAAATTAAAAGACGCTTACTCTTTGGAAGAAAAGTTATGACCAACCTAGATAGCATATTCAAAAGCAGAGATGTTACTTTGCCGATTAAGGTCCATCTAGTCAAGGCTATGGTTTTTCCAGTGGTCATGTATGGATGTGAGAGTTGGACTGTGAAGAAGGCTGAGGGTCGAAGAATTGATGCTTTTGAACTGTGGTGTTGGAGAAGACTCTTGAGAGTCCCTTGGACTGCAAGGAGATCCAACCAGTCCACTCTGAAGGAGATCGGCCTTGGGATTTCTTTGGAAGGAATGATTCTAAAGCTGTAACTCCAGTACTTTGGCCACCTCATGTGAAGAGTTGACTCATTGGAAAAGACTCTGATGCTGGGAGGGATTGGGGGCAGGAGGAGAGGGGGACAACAGAGGCTGAGATGGCTGGATGGCATCACTGACTCAATGGACATGAGTCTGAGTGAACTCCGGGAGTTGGTGATGGACAGGGAGGCCTGGCGTGCTGCGATTCATGGGGTCGCAAAGAGTCGGACACGACTGAGCAACTGAACTGAACTGAACTGAAATTGTCCAGAAAGAACTGGATCTGACAACACCTTGGTTTTAGCCCCTTAGAATTTCTGGCCCTTGGAACTATAAGAAAATTAATTTGTGTTGATTTAGCCTACCAAGTTTGCAGCAATTTGTCATGGCAGCCACAAGAAACTGATATCATTTTAAAGACCATTTAAAAAACATTTTGAATGTACTGAATTTTATTGATTCCTTTTTTTGTACATCCAATGAGATAGATTTTTATCTTTTTCACTTTCTTAAGAGTTTGAATTACATTGATGGGCTTTTTAATATCAAATAATTGCTATATTTTGAGGAAAAATTATACCTAGTCATGATGTATTTTTTTAACCATTTATCATTTATTATTATATTTTTTTTTTACTTTACAATATTGTATTGAAAATATGGGCTCCCTCGGTGGCTCAGTGGTACAGAATCCACCTGACAGTGCAGGAAACATGGATTTGAACCTTGATCTGGAACGATCCCTTGGAGAAGGAACGGCCACCCACTCCTGCATTCTTGCCTGGAAATCCCCATGGACAGAGGAGCCTGCCATGCTGTAATCCATGGGGTTGCAAAAGAGTCAGACACAACTTAGCAACTGCATAACAGCAATTTTTTAAATATACTGCAGAGTTCACTTTGGTATTTTTGCTTTATTTTTTTGTCTATGTAAAAGTATCTTCTCATTTTCTCCTTTTTACTTTGCAGTCTGATGGGGAGAAAGATATATAATGATAGAATAATGGAATAAAACTATTTCTTTAGCAGACTATAGAAGGAACATCAAGAGTGGAGAGACAAATAACCATGCAAGGCACATACTTCCTGTTTGGCCAAAATTTCTGATCCTTCTATGTCCTTGGTCCTTTACAAGATTGACTCCATCCATCACATTCCATCCAGGCAATCTCCTAATTTCAGACAGCCTTCTCTGTCTTCCTTCAGGGACCTGGAGCACATGATTAATTGATCAAAAGGGTCTTCTCCTTCATCTAAGAGCCTTCATCTTCAGCTTGCTTCCCCCCCCCCCCAGTTCCTAGAACTGAGCGCCCTCCCCTCATCAATCTTCTTAAATAAAGGTGGCTTTTACTTATCATAATCCCAAATAAACATATTCTCAACTCATCCTTCCAAACAAAGCAGCCCGCACACACACAAATAAAGACTTCAAAACTGTAAAAATACAAGCTATACCACAAGTTTATAGAACTGTACATTTATATAGATAGCAAAGTCTTGAAGCTGAAGTGAAGTCACTCAGTCGTGTCCGACTCTGCGACCCCATGGACTATAGCCTACCAGGCTCCTCTGTGCATGGGATTCTGAGTAGTTGTTAATTGTTTAAGTTGGGCTTTTTCTTGCTATCCTTGTTATTGTTGTTACCACATCTTCCTGACTCGAATTTCATCCTCCACAGAAAGGACTCCAAGCCTCAGTTCTCCCCAATCCTACCCTTACTCAGGCTACTCTCAGAAAATCAACATGCATGGTAGCTGAACTCATAATACCTCCACTATTTTTCTCTTCCCCAAGACCAGAGCTTTTTCTGTCTTTAGCTTATTATGTACAACAAAAATCCTGTGTCCTCCAGGACTAGTGTTTTCAAAGTTATACTATAACTTATACGGGAAACAAAACCCCTCTGGAGACAATTTGGCATCATGTGTAAAATTATCCATTTGAACTATTTCTAAGAATTTATCCTAAGGGAATAGTTGGAAAGAGCTGAACACAAAGGATTTCCATGCCAGTATTATTTGTAAATTGAAAAAACTAAGAACAGTTTACATCAATAAAGGAATGACTAAATAAATTTCAACATGCATGTGTGATGGAATACTATACGGTCATTAAAATTGATGAAACAGACAAGTATTGAATAATATCAGTGTCCACAACATGCATATATGTCCAGGACATATTATTGATTAAAAAGGAAAGCTGCAGAGAGCCATGTATATTACGATTCAATTTATGTAGAAATTTTGCATATGTGGTTATCTATATACTTACATGCAGAGAAATTAAACACATTCAGCAGAATCTTAACTTAGATGGTTATCTCTGAGTGGTGAGATGTGGAGTGATTTTTGCTTTCTCTTTTATCTCCTTCATGTATTTGTTTATGTATTTGTATGTGTGTATACATAAGATCTCAGTTGATAATGGGCAGCATTTAGTGAAAATATTTTGACAACCAAAACCTTTATCAAAGGCCACTGTCTCTAAAGCATAGGACTGGCCATAAGAGGTGAAATTTGTCTAACTGGACATGGATAAAGCCCTAAGACTTACAGACAGATATACTGTTGTAAAACTTCTATTTTTATGCAAAATTTGTGTATTTTTCCAAGGTCTAGCTGGATGTGGCTTTTATATGATCCTTCCAGAAGTAAACAGACAAGGTTTAGTAATTGTGTCAAAGCTTGTCATCTGTTAACTCACAAATGTTGACATTGACAACTGACAGGTAGGAACGTTTATAAGAATTATAGGCATCTCTGAGTGTATATTTACTGAACCTTTAAGAAATTAAACTTAGAATTTGTACCATGTGCAATGTTAAATAAGCTGTTTCAAACTTAATATGGTAGATAAACATGTTTATAAGAATTGTATTCATTTCTGAGACATTTCTTTTTAACCCAGTCAAAGCAATTTTGTGGATTTTGGTGTACGTATTTGTTTAATCAAAGGTTTAAAACTTTTAAGTATAAAAATGGCTGAACTATGTGAAGGAATCCATGGATGAAATGCTAATGAACCATTGGAGAAGAAATTCAATAAATACCAGGACTAAAGCAAAATTCTAGGATGATAAAGATAGAGAAAAGACATTTAAGAAAGAGAACAACTTGGAAAGTAGTAGAGGGGAAAAAAACATAAAAATAATCTAAGAAGAGTACCACATGCAAATCATTAAGTTGGAGACATACTTCAAAGAAAATATATAGGTTAAAATAGCACAAGACAATGCAGACAATGTCAAGTAAAGTTAAACACAGGATAAATACAATCATATTTTGTTAAATCATATTTTGCTAGTAACTATTAGCCGATAGACTAGGGTACATTATGTCAGGCATGGCTAGTGTACAACAATGTGAGGTGATCACATGCTGCTACTTATCAATTTGAGGCTGTAAATCACTTCCCCTCTGTTAGTAAATTTTTACACCAATTCAGCAGATGTGGCGGTGTCTTCCAGAGTACTAAAAGAGTGGGACGGAGGCACAGACCCAGTCCCATAGCACGCTAATAGCAAGCCTGGAAGAAGATCAAAATCATAGCCCATGAACTTCATTCCTACTTTTGGATTCACTTCACCAAACCATACCCTTGAGATGTTAGATTGATTGTCCCTGCATGGAGTTGCCAACTTTTAACTGTTACTTTTATTCATGCAATCCTGCTGTGCTGCAGAAACTTGAGTTAGAGATGGTCCCTGGCTTTGCCTATTAGCCCACAGAAGAAATTGAGTGCTGGAAACTACTACCTTGAGAGTCCCTTGGACTGCAAGGAGATCCAACCAGTCCATCCTAAAGGAAATCAGACCTGAATATTGGAAGGACTGATGCCAAAGCTGCAACTGTAATACTTTGGCCACCTTATGTGAAGAACTGACTCATTGGAAAATACCCTGATGCTGAGAAAGACTGAAGGCAGGAGGAGAAGGGGACGACAGAGGATGAGATGGTTGGATGGCATCACCGACATGATGAACATAAGTTTGAGCAGGCTCCGGGAGTTCATGATGGACAGGGAAGCCTGGCATGCTGCAGTCCATGGGGTCACAAAGAGTCAGACACGACTGATGACTGAACTGAACTGAGCTGAACTACTACCTTCATCCATTTCTTGATTTGATTTATTCAGGCTCTTTGAGAGACTCACACACCTGTCTCTATGCCTAGAAAGTCAGTCTGATGACCCGAGTCATGGGAGGGAGGAACCTTGACACTCACATCCATTCTGTCCTCTTGTGCCAGTCCACATTATCATCTCCCAAGGAGACTTTTGAGTTGACTCTGTCAAAAGGAAATGCTCCAATAGGAAATGAATGCATAGAAATATCCCCTACAAGACTCTGACTTTTTAAATAAATTTTGCATGTCATTCAAGAACTAGTGGAATAACGACAAAGTATACCAATCAGCTAAGTCCAAACTTCAGACTAAATGTACTATGTCAACTGCTGTTTGCATGGGACTGAGGAACATCACTCTATAACTGAGAGCTGAGAAAGGTAACAATCCCCATAGACATCTCATTCAGAAGAGAAGGTGCTCTCCCTTTTAATTTCATTACATATATAATATATATATGTATATATTAATAACTTCATACACATACATATGGGCTTCCCAGGTGGCACTAGTGGTAAAGAATCTGTCTGCCAAAGAAGGAAATGCAAGAGATGCAGGTTTGATCCCTGGATCAGGAAGACTGAGTGACTGAACACACACACACAAGTATAGTTTCAGCAAGATTGAAAATGGATTGAGGCAATGAAAGAAGACAATCATGAGCATAGGACCCATAATGAAAGTTAACATTAATACAAGGGAAATAATGACAGTTAGCAGGAAACTTGTGTGTGAAAGATAGAAGGAAACACCTATAAAATAAGGAGAGAGCAAAGACAGAGAAAACGTGGAACATGGAAACATCATAAATGTGTATGTGAGAGAGAGATTCAGAGACACAGACCCAGTGAATGAGATGCATAAGAAAGTGAGCTTGATCTGCAGAGGCAACTTTTTCCTAGAGGTTTATCTGAATGAATTAATGAAGCAATTTTCCAGCCCTACTCCTGGAGATCAGGAGCTGGAATTGAGAACAGGTCTGGAAACTGAGAGGACAGAATATACCAGTGTAAATACACCAGCTAAACTAACAAACTAGAGACTTGGGGGTGGGAGGAAAGTCTCAGAGGGATTAGGGCACACACGGAGCAGAGGAAATTCCCTCAGGTCAAGGCACAGTGGACTTCATGGTGACTGACATTAGATCTGAAGAAGACAGATGACCTGAGCTTCCAGTTAGGCCATTTTCTTCTCAATTGACTGTGGACACACTTGGCTTGATTCCATGCTTAGCCCAGATATTTCCCTGTTGCTGGTAGTTTTAAGTTTTGGCTCTACATAAGGAAATGACTGGGAGAACCAGTGGTTCTATCAGTTTGGGCAGCTGGACCATATTGTCCTGGTAATCTCATGGGCCCAAACCACATAAACTGCTTCCTGACACCCTCTGGGTATTTGCTCTACACTCAATCACATTTCTGAATTGTTCCTACAATGAATGGGGCCATGACAGGGTCTGATGATGATACACAACCTCAAAGTGCCAGACGGTGGTTTGAAGAACAAATTCAAGCTGCAGCCATATCCAGCCAAGTGCATAAAGCAAAGAGCAGTACTTGATAAGGAGCTCAAGAGCAACCTGAGACAATTCATTGTCCAAGAGAAAATGAAAGAGGGAAAAGAAATGGAGAACTTTTCTCAGCAGATTCTTCTGTTACCCACTTCACTATCTTCTCAACAGTTACCACAAATTTTTAATTCATAGCTGTGTTTCCTTAAAATATTCCTTATGAGACTTGTGAATTTGCTTTGAATTTAAATTGCTTGCTGTTCCTCCTCGTTGGCTTATGTACCTGGATTTTGCTGTCCTTTGTTGCATGTTTTTCTTACCTGAGTAGTTCACTGCCACCAGAGGGCTTTGCCATTTGCTCCTCTCATGGGCAACTTTAAAAAAATATATATATAGCAACCAATACTAAGCCCCAAGTTCAATGCAAGATAGTAGCATTATTAATACTTTGTATGTTTTCATTTGACTTGGCTTCTGGTCTTCATTTCAACTGTGTGATTTTCCATTTATAATCCAAATATTTGTACATATTTTATATATAAGAGAGTTCCAGAAAAACATCTATTTCTGCTTTATTGACTGTGCCTAGCCTTTGACTATGTGGATCACAATAAACTGTGGAAAATTCTGAAAGGGATGGGAACAGCAGACCACCTGACCTGCCTCTTGAGAAACCTCTATGGAGGTCAGGAAGCAACAGTTAGAACTGGAACATGGAACAACAGACTGGTTCCAAATCAGGAAAGGGTATGTCAAGGCTGTATATTGTCACCCTGTTTATTTAACTTCTATGCAGAGTACATCATGAGAAATGCTGGGCTGGAAGAAGCACAAGCTGGAATCAAGATTGCCGGGAGAAATATTAATAACCTCAGATATGCAGATGACACCACCCTTAAGGCAGAAAGTGAAGAAGAACTAAGGAGCTTCTTGAGCAAAGTGAAAGAGGAAAGTAAAAAAGTTGGCTTAAATAAAACTCAACATTCAGAAAATTAAGATCATGGCATCTGGTCCCATCACTTCATGGCAAATAGATGGGGATACAGTGGAAACAGACAGACTTTATTTTTGGGGGCTCCATAATCACTGCAGATGGTGACTGCAGCCATGAAATTAAAAGACACTTACTCTTTGGAAGAAAAGTTATGACCAACCTAGACAGCATATTAAAGAGCAGAGACATTACTTTGTNGAGGGAATGCCATTCAGAAAATTAAGATCATGGCATCTGGTCCCATCACTTCATGGCAAATAGATGGGGATACAGTGGAAACAGACAGACTTTATTTTTGGGGGCTCCATAATCACTGCAGATGGTGACTGCAGCCATGAAATTAAAAGACACTTACTCTTTGGAAGAAAAGTTATGACCAACCTAGACAGCATATTAAAGAGCAGAGACATTACTTTGTCAACAAAAGTCCATCTAGTCAAAGCTATGGTTTTTCCAGTAGTCATGTACGGATGTGAGAGTCGGACCATAAAGAAAGCTGAGTGCTGAGGAACTGATGTTTTTGAACATCAGTAATGGAGAAGACTCTTGAGAGTCCTTTAGACTGCCAGGATTCCAACCAGTCCATTCTAAAGAAAATCAGTCCCAAATATTCATTGGAAGGGCCACCAGATGCGAAGAATTGACTCATTTGACAAAACTCTGATGCGGGGAAAGATTGAAGGCAGGAGGAGAAGGGGACAACAGAAGATGAGATGGTTGGATGGCATCACTGACTCAATGGACATGAGTTTGAGTAAACTCTGGGAGTTGGTGATGGACAGGGAGGCCTGGCATACTGCGGTTCATGGGGTCACAAAGAGTCGGACACAACTGAGTGACTAAACTGAAACATATATATATATATATGTACATATATACACTCTCACACACACACATATATATGTGTCCATATATATGGACAGTAATATATGTCCTTGTGAAGATGAGAGAGAGTAATTTATGAGACTTTCTCAGTCGTTTTGTAAGTTCTTTCAGAAGGAAACTCTTAAATGAATTTTCCAGTCTTTAGTGAAGACAGGCAACAATTCCAACATTAGGCAACATCCTCCAGAATTCTAGCACCTGCAATAAGAATGCCATGCCTCCCCAGCTGGGCCTTCAACTATGTTTTGATTCCTAAAAATTGTCATTTAAGCCAAATAAATTTAAGTACAATTTAAATTTTTCAAACAACATAATTTGTGTTTAGTTGCTAACTCACATCTGACTCTTTTTGACCCCATGGACCACAGCACACCAGGACTCCCTGCCCTTCACTATCTCCTGGGGTTTGGTCAAACTCATGTCCATTGAGTCAGTGATGGCATCCAACTATCTCATCCTCTGTCATTCCTTTCTCCTCCTGCCTTCAATCTTTCCCAGTATCAGGGTCTTTTCCAATGAGTCGGCTCTTCGCATCAGGTGGCCAAAGTTTTAGAGCTTCAGCATCAGTCTTTCCAATGAATATTCAGGACTGATTTCCTTTAGGATAGACTGATTGGATCTCCTTGCAGTCCAAGGGACTCTCAAGAGTCTTCAACACCACAGTTCAAAAGCATCAGTTCTCCAGCACTCAGCCTTTTTTATGGTCCAACTCTCACATCCATACATAACTATAGAAAAAGCACAGCTTTGACTATACGGATCTTTGTCAGCAAAGTGATGTCTTTGCTTTTTAATACATTGTTTAGGGTCAAAGCTTTTCTTCCAAGGAGCAAGCATCTTTTAATTTTGTGGTTGCAGTCACTGTCTGCAGTGATTTTGGAGCCCAAGAAAATAAATAAAATCGGTCACTGTTTCCACTTTTTCCCCATGTGTTTGCCATGAAGTGATCAGACTAGATGCCATGATCTTAGTTTTTTGAATGTTGAGTTTTAACTCAGCTTTTCACTTTTCTCTTTCACCCTCATCAAGAGGCTCTTTAGTTTCTCTTCACTTTCTGCCATTAGAGTGGTATCATCTGCATACCTGAGGTTGTTGATATTTCTCCCAATAATCTTGACTCCAGCTTGTGACTCATCCAGCCTGGCATTTCACATGATGTACTCTGCATATAAGTTAAATAAGCAGAGTGACAATATATAGCCTCAACAAGAGTTAAGGAGTACTTTTGCCAATTTTGAGTCAGTCAGTTGTTCAATGTAAGGTTCTAACTGTTACTTCTTGACCTGGATACAGGTTTCTAGGGAGACAGGTAAGGTGGTCTGGTAGTCCCATCTCTTTAATAAGAGTTTCCCACAGTTTGTTGTGATCCACACAGTCAAAGGCTTTAGCATAGTCAATGAATCAGAAGTAGGTATTTTTCTGGAATTCCCTTGCTTTCTCTATGATCAAACAGATGTTGGCAATTTGATCTCTGGTTCCTCTGCCTTTTCTAAATCCAGCTTATACATCTGAAAGATCTTAGTTCACATACTGCTGTAGCATAGCTTGAAGAATTTTAAACATTACCTTGCTAGCATGTGAGATGAGTGCAATAGTGCAGTAGTTTGAACATTCTTTGGCATCGCCCTTCTTTGGGATCTGAATGAAAACTGACCTTTTCTAGGCCTGTGGCCACTGCGGAGTTTTCCAAATTTGCTGACATATTGAGTACAGCACTTTTAACAGCATCATATTTAGGATTTGAAATAGCTCAGCTGGAATTCAATCACCTCCACTAGTTTTGTTCACAGTAATGCTTCCTAAGGCCCACTTGACTTCACACTCTAGCATGTCTGGCTCAAGGAGTGAAATTCCTGACCAATTATCTAAAGAATTTACCACAGATAATAAACAGCAAATTATTTTTCAGTAAACTGTATATAAAAAGCTCTCTTTGAAATAAAACATTTTTTTAAATTAGAAGCTGCTAAAGTAAAAGAAGGAAAGGATATTTCCCATTAACTATAATCTAACTGATTTACTCATTTCAGTAGTCTTCATAATACAGAATTGATCACTGACAAATATTATGTGGTTGAAGCAGATGACTCACAAAAGCAACTGAGGTAAACACTCAGTCAGCTCCACCCATTAATGTCCCACAGAGTCAGGGCCTTCAATTTTCTCCTACCTTCCTAATAAAGGCACCGATAACACCAGAAACAGTGGAAACAGTGTCAGACTTTATTTTTTTGAGCTCCAGAATCACTGCAGATGGTTACCGCAGCCATAAAATTAAAAGACGCTTACTCCTTGGAAGAGAAGTTATGACCAACCTAGATAGCATATTCAAAAGCAGAGACATTACTTTGCCAACAAAGGTCCATCTAGTCAAGGCTATGGTTTTTCCAGTGGTCATGTATGGATGTGAGAGTTGGACTGTGAAGAAAGCTCAGCGCCAAAGAATTGATGCTTTTGAACTGTGGTGTTGGAGAAGACTCTTGAGAGTCCCTTGGACTGCAAGGAGATCCAACCAGTCCATTCTGAAGGAGATCAGCCCTGGGATTTCTTTGGAAGGAATGATGCTGAAGCTGAAACTCCAGTACTTTGGCCACCTCATGCGAAGAGTTGACTCATTGGAAAAGACTCTGATGCTGGGAGGGATTGGGGGCAGGAGGAGAAGGGGACGAGAGAGGACGCGATGGCTGGATGGCATCACTGACTCGATGGGCGTGAGTCTGAGTGAACTCTGGGAGTTGGTGATGGACAGGGAGGCCTGGCGTGTTGTGATTCATGGGGTCACAAAGAGTCGGACACAACTGAGCGACTGAACTGAACTGAACTGAATAATCATTATTATCAGTTCTGCTAACATTCATTGAGTAATTATCATATTAAACCCTTAATTTGTACAGACATTATCTGTTTCAATGTTCACACATTTTATGAGAGAAATATGATTATCCTTCCCATTTTTCAGATAAGAACACTGAAGTAACAGCCCCAGGGTCCCACAGCTATATGTGGTAGGTCCATGCATGGGGGCCTGACTTCAAAGGCAGGTTTTATCACCATATCAGTGGATTTCCAACTTAGAAGCCATAAAAATCACCTGGAGAACTTGTTCAAATGTCAGATTCTCAAGCTCTGGATTCTGCCAGTCTGAGATAGGGCAAGGAATCCACATCTTAAAAAGCAAACCAGGGAACTCTAATGCAAGTGGTACCCCAACCACACATTGCTATTCTGCCTGCCTGAATGCAGAAACCAGGGACCACCTTCAAGTCATTCTCTTGACTCCTATGTCTTTAACCACAATGGTTCATAAACTTTGGGGGAGAGGAGGCAGATCCCAGACCATCTGAGAATCCAATGAAAACTATAGACCTTCTCTTGATCAAAATGTACCACAAATTTTTTGCATTTATGTTTTAGGAAATTGAAGCTCATAAACCCTGGAATAAGTGCTCCTGTTGTATGCTGTCTTTCCTTTTTTTCCCCTTAGTGTCTCACCTCATTCCCATCTCTGAAATAACCACATGCACCCTCCTGGCTGCCTACTTTGCTGGCTATTATGAGGATCTCTTTTTAAAATAAATAAATAAATGTGTGTGTGTGTGTGTGTAAATATATATATATATATATATATAAGGATTCTGAGATTCATAAATAGAAACACTATATATAAACCTCATGCTAATAACACACAGAGAAATAGGGAAAGACAGATTTGAGTAGGAAACTTAGAAACTTGAATGGAAAAGAGAAACTCAGCACAGAGGTAAAGAAACAACTAGCAAATAACCTAAGCATAATCAAGGTTTGATTATGCTCAGGTCATTTCTATGCTCAGGCATAGAAAGGTCATTTGCCATCTGTTGAGTACCTACTATGTGCCAGGAGGCAGTGTGGCTTGCCTTTAAAGCATTTTCAAGTGCTCTCAACAGCTTTTTGATCATCATATCATCAGAGTCTGGAAACCCAGACTCTGAGAGTTTACATAATTTTCCCAATACCAAATATCTAGTCAAGTTACTCAAATTCAGGTCTGTGTATGCACAAAATCCATCCAGTTTCCATGAAATAAAGATATGGCCAAAACCTCTTTCCAGTCAGGATACCATACACAGACCAGGCAGAGTTTCTAAGGCAAGTTCTGGAACTGGGGAGCTGATCTTCCACTTCACCTTCTTCCCAACCATCAGTTTACCTCCTAGGATGACAGTCCCAACAGACTTACTATTATCAACCAGCTAGCTTGTTCTCCCAATGGAAGCAAAACAAAAGAAGGCATCAGAAATGCTTAGGCTCTTGGTGGCAGGGCTGCTGAAGTCAGATCTGCAGCATTACAAAGGTTGACGTCTTTCTGCTTATTCTGTGGCAAGTTTCTACTATCAAAACCCTTGGGACCAGCTGCATGAGTCATACTTCTAGATGCTGTTCCAACTGGTAGGAAACAGCCTTTCCTTTAAATAAATTTCACTTTAAGAAAAAGCTTTAAAGCACATTGCAGATAGGACCATGAAACATTTGGCTACATGTAAATCCTTCCACAGCAAAAAAAAAAAAGGAAAAAAAAAAAACCCTCCTCATGTACCAATAACACTAAAACTAAGTCCAGGAAAGTCTTAGCTAGAAGGGACAAAGAGATATCTGGCCCACAGGGTCCTTTTGAAGGATTCTCTAATAATAGGAATTAATAGCAAGAACAAAACAAGAAAGTGTTAACCGAGGTACTAAGCCCAGCAGGTAGTCTGTTCTCCTTCTCCACAAGTCGCCCTATGCTTTTCCTTTCCTACCTCAGCCCAGCCTAATGACTTTTCCTTAAGGTTGCTTTTCACGTCCTTGTTTGATGGACTAAAGCTATAACCTAAGTTTGCCTCAGCACTCACAGATATTGCAAGGAGACAGACATTTCAGCTTGACTCCTGTCTCTTGCCCTTCATCCCCTAACTTCTGTCAATAACTCAGTCTTTTGCATCCAAAGTGACAGTTTTAAGGGCACCAGCAATGTTATATACCATCCAATGAATCTTTTTTGGTTAATTTTTTTAAAAGAGGAACTAGCTCCTTTAGCTATCCCAGGCTATTCTTGGCTGGTTATTGGAGGAAACCTGGCAGTTGCTTTTCTTGTCAAAAATAAGCTTTTCTGATCTGGTATAGGCCTGATTCCACTATTTATTAACTAATCTCGTGACTTTCAACAAATTATCATACATTTCAGAATCTTACTTTTCATTTTTTGCAATATTTTCCCTTAACCCTGACATAAGGAAAGGATCATTATGTCATTTTCAAAAATCATAATAAAGGCCACAAACATAATGCTTTATTATAAGTTGTTGGTATTATTTTTATATTATATGTCATGCAGAGGTTTCTGAGACACCAAGGAGCAACAGACAAGGTAATTCTAAGCTCAGGCCCTGGATAGACAAATTAGCAGCTCAACATTTTTCTGAACAAATCAGAATCTAATATGTAACAGATTCAATATTTTAATAAACCCCATAACCTTGGATTTTTAATTGCCTACCACTTACTATAATACAGTGGACAAACACACAATAGCTTAGAATTCAGGAATCAAAAGTTACACAGCAATGGTTTTGCACGTAATTGTCTAAAACCAAGGCAATAGGAACAGGGGAGGGCAACCCTCAATAATACTTAACACAGAAAGCTTGATTCAGCATTTCAGTGGTCAGGGTTCCATTGCAGAAAAAAGAACTTCATCTGGCTAGCTGAAGCAGAACTGTGTTTATTTCAGTGTGCTAAATGGTTACAGGGCATAGGGAAGGCTAACGAAACAAACTCTAGGTTCTTCTAGAAACACATCCCAAGCCACATAGTGGAACCAGGCCACCCAGGTTGCTGCCTGCTGGTTGGGAAGCTGGTGTGCAAACACATCCCACTGCCATGAAGGAGAGACCTCCACAAGCCCCATCATTGCTGCGGGTTCCAGGACTCCACCAGAAGACCATGTGCACTGGCAATATGGCTGCTTTGTGACCTGCCTCTCAACATTGACTACCCTAGGGGCCAGGTCCTGGAGCCTTTACTAACAGGGCTACAGAGAAACCACAAGGTCCTCAATCATCCCAGTCAGCAGGAGAGATAACTTTGCCTTTCAAATAAGAGCATATGGCTGATTCATGTCGATGTTTGAAAAAAAAAAAAAAAAAAAAAAAATTCTGTAACGCAGTTATCCTTCAATTTAAAAAATTCATTAATTAAAAAAAAAAATAAGAGAGCAGCTAAACCCCACTCACCACTCAGGCTGAAAGGGTTTCTGGGAAATATAGTTTTTAGCTTTTCAGCCCTTGCCCCATAGGAGGCACAATGAAAGGAGCTTGAAACATGTTGAGTGACAACCACTCCTGCTCCACCACATAAGTAGATGTTAAGAGACTCGTCTTCTTCACGAACTCTTCTCTTCCCTACCCACCCGCCAAGACTGCTGAGACAGATGTGGAAAAACTAGGTGATAAATGTAGTGAGGATTTGGTTCTACAAATACGTGGCTCAGTGTTGGCACAGCTGTTTCCACTAGGCTGCTTAGGAGGAGAGGTTACAACTAAGTTGAGGAAGCTTTCTCTCCGTTAGCCAGCAATTGAAGCAAAGGTTTGTCTTCCTTAGCACCCTCAGGGGACACGGAATTGCTTTCCTCCCACTGGTGGTCTGAGTTCATTATGCCACTCTATTATGTGCCCTGCCCACAAGCCAATATAGTGTAACCTGACATTTATTAAACCTTCTCTTCTGAATGAGGCAATCAGATTACTCATCTTAGATCCACTTAATTCTATTGGGCAGAACTTCTGGACTCACCAAAGACTCTAACAGAAAGCTGTCTATTTGTTAATAAATATCCAGCCAAACTAGCCTTCTTCCTGCAGTTAGAATTGCTATAGTGTTGTTTGCATATATTTTACAAGAAGATCTTTGCTCTCTGTCTTTGCTGTCTGCTGTGATTCAGCACCTTCTGTCAGGGACTCTGAATTCCAAGATCCCAACACACATTGAAGAAACTCCTATTACGTGCTATTATATGTCAAGTACAAGAGACACAGAAATAAATAGGACAGACAAGGTCCCTGCCATATAGAGCTTATAGTCTAGTGTGTTAGTCACTCATTTGGGTCTGACTCTATGACCCCATGGACTGTAGCCCGTCAGGCTCCTTTGTCTATGTGATTTCCCAGTCAAGAACACTGGAGTGGGTTACCATTTCTACCCCAGAGGATACTCCCAAGCCAGGGATGGGACCCAGGTCTCCTGCATTGTGGGTAGATTTTTTACCATCTGAGCCATCAGATGGGATGTTTAGTACAAAAACAATATCATTACAGCCCTGAAATCTGAGAATTAATTGAATTCTCAAATTTTAGGTACTCTAAAATATTCTAGATTTAGAATATTCTAAATATAATTTCTGAGAATTTATTGCTCCAAAGTTAGTCACCTTTGGACTTCTTCCCCACATGTTTGAAGAAGTTTTAGCTAAGCAATAAAATTGTTTCAGTGTTCAAATCTAAAGTGTCTTATGGAAGAACACACCAGGCAAGGTCAATATAGAAGCCAAGTGTAGTATTCCAGGTCCCAATGCTAATGCCGGAATGGTATTTCCATCCTGAGGAAGGGAGCCTGGAGCTGATATAGGTCATAACTGAAATGTGGGGCTTTCTGGTCAAGGTTCTGGTGTAGATATACTGACACAATGGTGGAGAAGCCTCACGAAATTTGATCTCAATGACAATTAAATGGCTACAGGTCACATTTCAGTTATTTGCCTGGGAAACAGGGATAACGAGCAAGCCAAATTAGCTTAGCCATGATTTCCTTTACTGTCTGAATAGCACCTGCTTCCATTTAGCTAAGGGAAAAAAAATCTTTTAAATTAAATTTCCCTTAAAATTTACATGGGTTTAGAAGGTGTTAAACAAAATAGGGAAAAGCTGTGCCAAAAAGATTTTAAAATAGTTCTCTAGAGATTTTACAAAATCCCTCAGGCCGTGAAATTCCCCTCACTCCCAGGTCAATTCCAGTTTGGTTTACATTTAAGCTGGAATTTGGGATGACATTTCATTCTAACAAAACAAGACAGACTAGATATGTTGGGCTTTCCAGGTTCCATTTTGGAAAAGAAACAGCTGAATCCTTGTGAGTGGGACCTCATCCCCACTCCTTTCCACAGTCTGTATTATGAACCAGGCAGTGCTTGGTATTACGAATACTGAAATGAGTAAGTTATGATCTCTGCCTTCCAGAAAAATAGCCTGTACCTCACAAAAAGAGATAAAGTTCTATCAAAGACACAGGATCTTTTCTGAAGTGGTCATACACGAGCAGCCTATCTTGGGCATCAAGCAAGTATGGAAATATATGCGTGCATGCATACTAAGTCACTTCAATAGTGTCTGACTCTTTGCAACCCTATGGACTGTAGCCTGCCAGGCTCCTCGGTCTATGGAATTCTCCAGGCAAGAATAATGGAGTAGGTTGCCATGCCCTCCTCCAGGGGATCTTCCTGATCCAGGGATCAAACCCGCATCTCTTGTATTTCCTGTACTGGCAGGTGGGTTCTTTGCTGGTAGCACCCCCTGGGAAGCCCATGGAAATAAATGAAGACCAAGCAAATGTGAAAAGCAAAGGCTAGGTATTCAGAGCTTGCTATAGCAAGGTTGTCAGCACCCATTCACTGGTGTTTTAGCAGAGACTCAATGGCAGGCATAGGAGTGGGAAAGCTTGACTGTAAGCCTCCAGTAAGCACTGGTTGGGGCTGTTGGCCTGGGGAAGCTGGAGGTGGTTTGACTACATGTGGGGCATCCAGTATGACTGGTCAGGGTGCATGTTTGTCTTTCTTTAGTTGGTCCTAAGTTGGAAGTGGGGACAAAATGTAGGAAGCTGTCAGTTATTAATCAAGTCCTTGGTGCTATTGCTTAGCTTTCTGGACTGTTCACTAGAGAGGGCAGTCTGGCTTCCTGCAAGCCTGACGTCTAGCAGGCTGGCTTTCTGGGTTATCTACTTAGACAAAGCACTACTATCCTGGACTGGTTGCTGCAGGTTGTGGGTCAGAGTCCTGTTCTTATATGTGGTCTAGCAATTGTCTATTTCTATATTCCATCTTTCACAAGCCTAAGATTCGACTGTGTCCTGGCCCTAGGGCTCTGTTTGACATTAGCTTCCCCTTACAGTGGGAGCATCTCTGGAATCTCCCACCTAGACCTTCTTAGTGCCTACCAACATGCTCAACTTCCGGCCCTCATGACCATACAAGGAGAATGTCTGACAGACATCCCCCTGGGCAAGACTCTACCTGCCTCTTCGCACCAACTCCACTCTGTGTAAGGTAAGGAGAGCCAGCCTTGCCCACAGCAAATGATATAATATAGCAAGTCCTTGAATCATGCACGATCCTGTAGTAAAGGCCTGGTTAAACATCTACGGGCATACACACCCATCTGCAAGCATAATATTAATAGCAAACTGCTGCTGCTGCACTAAGTTGTGTCTGATTCTTTTGTGGCCTCATAGACCATGGCTTGCCAGGCTTCTCTGTTACAGAGTTTCCCAAGCAAGAATTCTCTAGTGGGTTGCCATTTCCTTCTCCAGGGGATCTTCCCGACAGAGGGGTCGAACCCACATCTCCTGCATTGGCCAGCAAATTCTTTACCACTGAGTCACCAGGGAAGCCCAAAAAGAAAGACTGTACAGCAAAATAGAAAAAAAAAAAAANCTTCCATTTAGCTAAGGGAAAAAAAATCTTTTAAATTAAATTTCCCTTAAAATTTACATGGGTTTAGAAGGTGTTAAACAAAATAGGGAAAAGCTGTGCCAAAAAGATTTTAAAATAGTTCTCTAGAGATTTTACAAAATCCCTCAGGCCGTGAAATTCCCCTCACTCCCAGGTCAATTCCAGTTTGGTTTACATTTAAGCTGGAATTTGGGATGACATTTCATTCTAACAAAACAAGACAGACTAGATATGTTGGGCTTTCCAGGTTCCATTTTGGAAAAGAAACAGCTGAATCCTTGTGAGTGGGACCTCATCCCCACTCCTTTCCACAGTCTGTATTATGAACCAGGCAGTGCTTGGTATTACGAATACTGAAATGAGTAAGTTATGATCTCTGCCTTCCAGAAAAATAGCCTGTACCTCACAAAAAGAGATAAAGTTCTATCAAAGACACAGGATCTTTTCTGAAGTGGTCATACACGAGCAGCCTATCTTGGGCATCAAGCAAGTATGGAAATATATGCGTGCATGCATACTAAGTCACTTCAATAGTGTCTGACTCTTTGCAACCCTATGGACTGTAGCCTGCCAGGCTCCTCGGTCTATGGAATTCTCCAGGCAAGAATAATGGAGTAGGTTGCCATGCCCTCCTCCAGGGGATCTTCCTGATCCAGGGATCAAACCCGCATCTCTTGTATTTCCTGTACTGGCAGGTGGGTTCTTTGCTGGTAGCACCCCCTGGGAAGCCCATGGAAATAAATGAAGACCAAGCAAATGTGAAAAGCAAAGGCTAGGTATTCAGAGCTTGCTATAGCAAGGTTGTCAGCACCCATTCACTGGTGTTTTAGCAGAGACTCAATGGCAGGCATAGGAGTGGGAAAGCTTGACTGTAAGCCTCCAGTAAGCACTGGTTGGGGCTGTTGGCCTGGGGAAGCTGGAGGTGGTTTGACTACATGTGGGGCATCCAGTATGACTGGTCAGGGTGCATGTTTGTCTTTCTTTAGTTGGTCCTAAGTTGGAAGTGGGGACAAAATGTAGGAAGCTGTCAGTTATTAATCAAGTCCTTGGTGCTATTGCTTAGCTTTCTGGACTGTTCACTAGAGAGGGCAGTCTGGCTTCCTGCAAGCCTGACGTCTAGCAGGCTGGCTTTCTGGGTTATCTACTTAGACAAAGCACTACTATCCTGGACTGGTTGCTGCAGGTTGTGGGTCAGAGTCCTGTTCTTATATGTGGTCTAGCAATTGTCTATTTCTATATTCCATCTTTCACAAGCCTAAGATTCGACTGTGTCCTGGCCCTAGGGCTCTGTTTGACATTAGCTTCCCCTTACAGTGGGAGCATCTCTGGAATCTCCCACCTAGACCTTCTTAGTGCCTACCAACATGCTCAACTTCCGGCCCTCATGACCATACAAGGAGAATGTCTGACAGACATCCCCCTGGGCAAGACTCTACCTGCCTCTTCGCACCAACTCCACTCTGTGTAAGGTAAGGAGAGCCAGCCTTGCCCACAGCAAATGATATAATATAGCAAGTCCTTGAATCATGCACGATCCTGTAGTAAAGGCCTGGTTAAACATCTACGGGCATACACACCCATCTGCAAGCATAATATTAATAGCAAACTGCTGCTGCTGCACTAAGTTGTGTCTGATTCTTTTGTGGCCTCATAGACCATGGCTTGCCAGGCTTCTCTGTTACAGAGTTTCCCAAGCAAGAATTCTCTAGTGGGTTGCCATTTCCTTCTCCAGGGGATCTTCCCGACAGAGGGGTCGAACCCACATCTCCTGCATTGGCCAGCAAATTCTTTACCACTGAGTCACCAGGGAAGCCCAAAAAGAAAGACTGTACAGCAAAATAGAAAAAAAAAAAAACATTACTGAATGAAAAGGCATTAAAAGAACAATAATGTACACCATCTCATTTTAAATCATGTGTATGTGAATGTAGAGAAAAAATAAAAGGGACAGAAAAAAATAAGTTCTCTCTCACTTGTAGAATTAACAGTGGGTTTTTTTTGAAATTTTTATTTGCTTGTAATCCTTTTTTCTACAACTACATGCATTTCTTTGTAAATCATAAATAACACTAAAAATTTTAACATTAAAAACCTAGGATGTATTTGAAAAATAAGACAGCAGCATATCTGATTCATTAAATCATTAACAGTCATCATCTCTGAGCACGTCTATAGTTATCACCCTCATAATAACTATGATTAATCTACAAGGTGAATATTTCTATAGTTTTACAGATGAGGAAACCAAAGTGCAGAGAGTAGAGGCTAAAAACTGCTGGGTCTGTCAGAGCCCTACGTGGAGCTCTCAATCACTGTTCCGTTCTTCCTCCCTTTCAGTACACATGCCCTGAAACTCTTCTCAGACCAGGTGCATGATCAAGGATATTAACTTTCCCTCTTTAAAGTGGGGATGATAATCATGCCTGTCTCAAATGGAGGGTTATAAGGACAAAGAGACATGGCACATACAGAGCTAACACAGGGCCAAACCTTTAGAAAGTGTTCACTGTGTGATTACTGATGTAAGGACCACTGTTTTTAGGGTTTTATGAATGCTCCAGGAAGAGCTTTTATATTTAAGTGAAAAGAAACAACAAAAACCAATGTAACAGAGTGTAATAGAGATTTGTAAGGAGACTGGGCTTTGGAATAAATAGAGTTAAGAATGAGTGTGAAGCATTTTTTAAAATTTACTCTTGGTATCACCATCTTCATAGTTCAACAAGTATCTATCTTAGAAATTAGTTATGGTTTATTTTGATAAAATAGTAATATAGAACAAAGAAAATTTGAACCTTCCTCAAGTAATCTCAACTGTGGCTAAAGTCAGGTTGCTGTGGGCCTAACACTGAGAGGCTGCACACCCTGGCTTCCAGGTCTGACTCTGATGTTTAATAAGGTCATCAGGGAGCCTGTCATCCACCCTGATGTCCAAGCTAACCACAGAGGTTTTGATCAAATTGTCCAGGTGGGGCCCTGGCAAAGGTTAGACTTAAAAGTGTCCCAAGTAATGCAATGTATAGTCAGCTAAGAACCACCTGAATCTAAAGCCACAAGAAAATAGACAATTTCTTTGGGACTCAAATAGTAACAATCCCATAGGCAAGTGATCTGTCTAAAAGCAAGTTAACATGCATCTTGTTTTGAACACATTCTCATTAATTTTATCTTTAAAGTCCCTATTGATGAAAAATAATATCTAATATTTTATTGAGCACTTATTTTGTACCAGGCACAATTCCAAGCACTTCAAAATGAAACAGATGATATAGGATTTGAACCAAAGGGTCTGCACAGCCAATCCTTATTTTAGAAGTGGTTTGGATGTTGAAAATGACTAACTTAAAATCTGTAAAGCTGAAATAAGTTTTTTTCATTTGACCCTGGTTTTGCACAACTAGGCAGTTTATGCTTATGGGCTAACTTGTTTTATTTATCTGTTTGAGCCAATTGTCATAAAACCTCCCTCTCTGGAACAAGCAGATGCATTTAACAATAACGACTGGGGCAAATCATTCTACTTCAGAAATTCTCAGTGTTTCACCCAGATTGTTGAGGGCTCAGGGCCCCTCATTTACATGTCCCTGTCAAAGCAATTTTTACTTGCAAATTTGTTTTATTTTTTTCTAAAAAGAACACCCTAAAATCATATAAAATTTACTCTCCACCAAACCTGGATTGGTCCCTGATGAGGTATGTGGAGATTTGATTTGGTTCTCAGTTCAAGACTAACTCTCAGACCAATGCAAGAGCTTTCTAGCTGAGCTCCTCACCTGCAGGCTGTTGGTTCTAATCCTTACCAGAGCCACCATGGAAGAGTCCTGTGAATACTACTGTTTTCATATCACTGCCCTACCCAAATTCAGTGATTTTCATAGCCTACAAAGCCCAGTCATCAGTGACTCTTCATAACCTGACTCCCACTTATACCTTGGGTCTTCTATCATTCTTCCATCTTTTACAGTCTGATATCCCCTTTATAGTTTCGGTGCCATTTTATACCCCTTTCTACCCAATGTAATTGAGTTTGGCTGTTTTTGAGGATGACTTGTTCTTTCCCATTCCTTGGTCTTGTTCACTCATGTGCATTTAAAGCAGTCCTCATACCATGGAAACATGTCTGCCCATTGATAATTCCTACCCATCTCTAAGGCCCAATACAAATGTAACTTTCTCCAGAAGCCTCCACTGGCCAGAAAAGATCACCAATTTTGATCTTTGCATTTGTGACCTTTGCAATTGTCTGCATTTTCTTTAGGATTCTCATTCTATAACTGCTTGAAATTACAATTGCTAGCATATGTGTTCATCTCTCCTCCTAATTTGTAAAATGTGGAATCACACATATTGTTGAGCAAAGTGCCATGCAAACAATAGGTTTTCAATAAATTTTGAAATATTTATGGCATCTTTATATCAAAACAATTTTAACCTCTGTGTCTGTATAAATTTATTGCTCTCAACTTCATAGATTGTTGGGAAAAGAAGTATAGCACAAATAATTTGTCTTTGAGATGATACTGGACAAGGACTTCCTTTTACCTGGTCAACCTCTAGCCACAGAATAATATCCACTGTCAAGGTATGGCAGCCTGTAGACTCTTTACCTTCTGTTCAACAGACAGGGCATAGTGAAGTAGCATGGACAAGTTACGAATCTAAGTAGGTCCACACTCTATCAACATAAGCAAGGTAAATATACCACCTTTAGCTGAGAAGGAGAAAAACTGATAGTAACCATTTTTTTTAAAAAAGTCAAGTAAAGGGAATTTTAACAGAAAGTTGGCCTGAAGACCCAGCTTTTAGGATCTACCCAGGAAAGGATCTAAGTTCAAAATTAATTCTGATTTGTTTAGCAAAGAGAAATAATTAAAGTCTGGAGGCTACAGTGAGGTTAGATTCTTCTGGAACTGCTATAATTAAACATTATCCTAAAGCGAATGCTGTCTAATTGGACTCTTGTCCCTTTCCCTCCTGAAAAATTAACTCTCAGATCATCCATGGTTTAATGTAGCTATTTTGTTTTTATATTTTTGAATCTGGCAAAGCAATAGTTATTCATGGAAGGGATCTTGTGCCAGACCTACCATGTAGAATTTGTAGCAGTATAATCAAATGCCATGAAAATGGCCAACGAAGAAAATGCAGACTCAAATACAGAATATGCAGGGCTTGTTATAAGGTTTCTGGACACTGAAAATGTCACACCATCTTAGATTCCAGTCTGTACTAGCAAACTTAAATTTAAAACTGTGCAATTATAGGGTATTTGGTATGCCCTCCTCACCCCCTACAAGGCCCTTTCATTTGCATAAACTAAACATAGAAGATAAATGTTTGTATGGAGCTGGAGAAGGGCAGAACCTTAAATCCTCTGGATAGTCATCTGTTTTACTAAAATAAGTCTTACCATAAACTTTGCTTGGTTTCTTCACCCCAAAGAGACCTGAAAGTAATAAAGGAATGAGAAGAGAGAGATTACATCGTCATGTGTTTTCGAGAGAGATGCATCTTTTACCATAGAAAATGTCCCCGTTGGGGCCGAAGAATAATTTTCATCATAAACTCCCCTTTGTTGATTGCTTATAACTATATATACTTTTTAAAAAATTAGTTTCCTTTTAGCTTGAATGTCTCAGTCTTGGTCTGTACTCCCCAAGGTAAATTACTTTGGAGCAATTGAGCAAAATAGCCTAAAGCAAAATGCTATTTTTCACATTAAATGGAAAGCACCTTTACCCCTAGTGTTCTTCCAAGATGTCTGTGTCCAGGACCTCAGACTTGGCAAACAGACTTAGAAGCACTGATGAAGAGAAACAGACCCAAGCATGACCCTGCTAGCTGAGCGTTTTATTTAAGGTGCAAAGGTTTTCATCTAAAGATAAACTGAGCACTGTAATAGGAGTATTTCTGCTGAACAATGGAGTCTACCAGAAACAAAATCTCAGAGGGAAAGGCTACCAGGTAAATTGAACTCTCTTAAGTTTCCTCCAGACAATAACAGCCAGTGAAGTAAGATAATTGGAATAATTCATCCTCCTGGAGTTCAAAATGCAAGGAGGAATATGAAATGTAATATTAAGACTTTAAAATGAAGAATACAAAAGTCAGGAATATCCTTCCAAAATAAAAGTGTGGGTGGAAATTGATTAAATGTTAGAAGTTTCTCTGATATGTTTTAATCAACCAAAAGAATTTCATCCTGCCAAGATTCAGTGACAAGTAACAACCTTCAATGCTAGTCTCCTTCAAACAAATACACAGGTACGGCAGCAGTTAAAAACCACTGGCTATGAGTTACATCCAACTGACTTCATCTTGGACCTCCCTTCTTATGCTTTCACTCCTCATCTAGCACATGGTCCCCGATATGAGTCTTTTTCCCATGAACTTGGCAGACATAACCTGGCACTTTTATGTCAACCCTTGGCTTAGAGTTTGAGAAAAAGCTTTTCTTCTCCAGCTACTCTCGTTTTTATCTCTGGTATTTTACATCTGCCAAATCCTTATGCTCTAATTCTATAGACCCATCCTGATATACACCTGGCTATATTCACTTAACAAGATAATTTCAAAATATATAAACCATGAACTGATGAAATACAAAGAGAATCTGACAAATCACATCTATATGAAAGATTTTAACATTCCTAAAATAGATTGGAAAAAAATAAAGTTACAAAAGATTCAAACAACAGAACAAACAAGCTTGATCTAAGGTGCATAAGATACCAAAGCTACTATAAAGGTATAATAATTAAAGCAATATACAAAAAGACTGACATACCAATGGAAAAGAATGGAGAGCTCAGAAATTAAAACTTGTCAAAAACAGTACTTTTATGGCCTTAGGTAGGAAATAGTTTCTTAAATAAGACATAATTAACCCAAATCATAAAAGAAAAAAATTGATACATTCAATTATGTTAAAATATAAACTATTTAATTAGAACATTATTTTTTAGAAGTAAAAAGTCAAGTTACAGACAAGAAGATGGTTACCATCACTACAAATAAATACAAATTTTATTTCAGTAATATAATTATATAAAGAACTTACATTAAGACAAACAACCCAATAGAAAGTAGCCAAAGATGCAGTCAGTTCCCAAGGAACCATCTGCCTGACCAATACACATATGAAAGACTATTAACCTCATGAATTATCAGTGTGTGCATGCTAAGTCACTTCAGTCATGTCTGACTCTTTGGGACCCCATGGACTACACCCTACCAGATTCTTCTGTCCATGGGATTCTTCAGGCAAGAATACTGGAGTGGGTTGCCATTTCCCACTAAGGGATCTTTCCGACCCAAGGATCGAACCTGCAGCTCCTGTGTTGCAGGCAGATTCCTTACCACTTGAGGCACTGGGGAAGCCCCTGAATTATCAGGGACACGTACATTTAAAAATAGCAATAAAATAGTGTTTTATACTCATGAGGTAAACAAAAATTAAGAAGCCTTCATAACAAGAGTTATGAAGGATGTATAAAATTAAAACTCTACTGGTGGAAATTAAAATTTGCATCAACTTTCACTAAGAGCATAAATTGACAATATCTAATAAAATTGATGGTGTATATACCCTACCACCCAGGAGTTCCAAACCTCTGTATATCCCCTAAAGAGACTCCAGCACACGTGCACTTGGGACCACCCACAAGGATACTCAATGCAGCATCACTTATGACAGTGAAAAAAATTGGAAACTGTTTAATGTTTATTACTTCTGGACAGATAAATCATGATAGATTCATTCTATAATGCATCAACTAGCAGCTAAAATAAATAAACTAAATCCACAAGCATCAACATGGATAAATATCAGAAACAGAATGGTGAGAGAATAAAAGCAAATATCATTCAGATATGAAGCAAATTAGGCTTCCCAAGTGGTGCTAGTAGTAAAGGGCCCACCTGCCAATGCAGGAGACGCAGGTTCAATCCCTGGGTCAGGAAGATCCCCTGGAGGAGGGCATGGCAACCCACTCCAGTACTCTTGCCTGAAGAATCCCATGGACAGAGAAGGCTGGTGGGCTATAGCCCACAGGGTCGCAATGAGTTGAACACGACTGAAGCAACTTAGCACACACATGTGTGTGAAGCAAATCATATGAAGTTATATAATGTTTATAGATACAAGCCATGCACATGCATTATAAAGCCTCTCTAATTAAAACAGTGTAGTTTGGGCTCTAAAAGACAGATCAGTGGAATAGTTAGAGATAACCCAGAAAGAACGCAAGTACATATGGCAGTGTAGTCTATGATAAGGCATGGCATGATTTGTTGGCATGGGAAATCTGTAGGTATAAGATGGGCTTCTAAATAAATCTTGAAGAAACAGATAGCCATTTGGATAAATTATATGGAGAGAAACAACATGTTCTTGGATTGAAAGATGCAATAACAGTATTTCTAAGATGCCAGTTGCCCCTAAAATCAATGTAGTTTCAATATCTTCAAATAAAAGTCCTCACGGAGGGAAAAAATATGTGTGTGTATGTATATAGTAAATGTATAATGTAAGGAGAGGAACAACACAAGCTAACTTCCAAAAAGTCTACCTGTGAGGAGGAAAAAGGAAGAATGGGGTCAAGGAGGGTAAAATGAGAATTTCAAGCAAGTTCCCAGGTAAGGTTGATGCTACTGGCTGTTATAGATAGAATTGTGTCTTCCCAAAACTCAAAACATTGAAGGTCGAATCACCAGTGTGGCTGTTTTGGGACAGAGGGCCTTTAAGGAAGCAATGAAGGTTAAATGAGCCATAAGATCATGGCCCTATCCAGTAGAAGTAGTGTCTTTATAAGAAGAGACACCAGAGATCTCACTCTCTCTTCATGGACACAAGTTGAGAAAAGGCCAGGTGAGGCACAGGAACAAGTCTGCAGGCCAGGAAGAGAGCTCTCACCAGAAATAAATAAACTAGCCTGTTGATCTGGGACTTGCAGCCTTCAGAACTGTGAAAAAATAAATTTCTGTCCTTAAGTCATACTGTTCCCAACCTTTTTGGCAGGGATTAGTTTCGTGAAAGACAATTTTTCCACAGACTGGGGGTGGAGGGTGTTTCGGGATGACTCAAGAACATTACATTTATTGTGCACTTTTTTCTACTATTATTAGATCATCTCCACCTTAGATCATTAGACATTAGATCCCGGAGGTGGGGGACCTGTGGTATGGTATTCTATTACAGCAACCTCAGCTGACTAACCCCATGTCAAAACATTAGCATTTATTAAATCTAAATGGTGACGATATAGGAGTGTGTTATACTAGGCCCCGAGCTTTTTACTTTATTCTAAGTATTTCTGTCACATGTGTAGTCATTGTTTAATCTGACAGATGATACAAGGGAACATTAGCCATTTTAGTTATACTAAAAATAATGATACAGAACCAGCTCTTCCCAGGAAGTTATAAAATTTTACATGTTGCTGAATTAAGGTTTTGGTGGAGGAAGAGGGACCTTCTGCAACCTGATGAGGTCACATAGGATGCCACTAAGAAGCTAGGGGAACTGACAGGCACTCATGCCCCGCCTTCTTCAGTGTCTCCCTTTGCTGTCCAACCAGTAAAGGCCCAACAGGGTTGACGCCATCATCAGTTTTCTGTCCCAAGCCTTGAGTTTTGGGGAACCTGACAGTGCTGGTCCCAAACACTTTCAATTACAACTTCTTGACAGGGGAGGGAGAAAGTCTTGCCACACTACCCTTCAAGCAACAAAGAAAGAAATGGTACTTCTGGGTCCTACACTTGCTTGCTATGTCAAACACTGTGATACTAAATGTGCATTAAAGCATGTGAGTACAATGCCTGGTATCGAGTAAGCACTCAACAAGCATTTGTTGAACAAAGCATTTGTGTTTGTAATATTACAAACACAATTCAGTATCTGATTTCAGTTCAGTATTTACAGGTTGCTTAAAACTTACTACATGAAAAAAGATACCAGCTAAACCAATTATGTTTCAGACTGAAAATCATTAACTTAGAGTGGTGACACTTCTATTCCAGGTGTTCAAACTTTACAAGGCATCAAGATTACTGGGAAGACTCACTGAAACACTGATTGCTGAGCCCCACTTCCTGAATTTCTAGAGTGAAACTCAAAAACTGATTTTCGAGGAAGTTCCCAGTTGAAGGTGATGCCATGGTCTGGAGCCTACATTTTGATAACTATTGGTCTATACCTATAGGGGTACCTACCTAGAGAAAGTAAAGTACTATTCTCTCTAATCTAAACCTTTTCTTATTCATATACAGACAATATATATACACACCCATGCATACATTCATATGTTTGATCCCTGTGTCAGGAAGTTTCCCTGGAGAAGAGAATGGCAACCCACTCCAGCATTCTTGCCTGGAGAATTCCATGGAAAGAGGAGCCGGGCAGGCTATAGCCCATGGGGCTGCAAAGAATCAGACACAACTGAAGGACTAACACACACACACACATGTAATAGTATACATACATATAATAAATTATGATACTATAAAATAAGGTATGATTATCTTAAGATATAAATAAAATATAATAATAGATCTAGAACAATCTTATCTTAGTATTCTCCTTAAACTACAAATTAATAAAACTGAAAAGTAATAATAGCTGCCAACTACTGAATATTTATTATATGCAGGGCACTATAGTATAACTGCATAAGACACATTATTTATTTTACTCTTCCCAACTACTCTGTAAGGTAAGCACTATTACTCCTATTTGACATAGAATAAGTTGAGCTTCAGAGAAGTTAAATGACCCAGCCATTTAGAGAGTGGTGAGACTAGAATCTATACCCAAGTTGAATTCCAGAGTCTAGGCTCTCAACATTGCTTTTATTGATACTTTTATTGCTTTTATTGATACTGAAATAACAGTGGGCTTCCCACCACGGCATCAATCCACAAACCTGACAACTGTTTACACTGTAAAGCACTGACAATCATAGCCATCAAGTCCTCTAATTTAGGGGAAAGGCTCTAAAGGACTTGCTTCCTTGCACCTGAAATTAACCATTCACCCATTAAGAAGACCAGAAGGAACAAACTGAAGACATAACTGAAAGATCCAGGTACTATTTTTCTTCTTGATCTCCCCAAATCACAAAACAAAGATTCCTATGCAATACACTCATTTCCTTCCTCAGTTCCAGTGGCATCATTTGCAAACACAATAAAGAAAATGACTAAACTGCACTTTGGGGAGAAATAGCATCCTTTAGTTTGGTTTTCCCAGGAGAGTAAGCAGTTACAGAAAGTTTTGAAGTCTTCACATTTAAGGGACGGAAATGAAGACAGTTGGTTTTCAGTTGTCCAGAAAAAGTGTGCTGATGACCTGATAAAAAAGAAATGAAGTGGCTCCAGTAGCAAGGGTATGAAATGACATTGGCCCCCAGTCAAAAAGCCAATAAAATTTTAAAACAAAAAAACCAAAGACTGGAAAAATTGGGACAAGCTACTCTTTAAAAGGGAAAAGCAAAGTGTCATCTCTCTCTTTAAAGTTAATGGCACACTCATCTTTCATATTTTTATAGTTTTATTTCAGTCTTAAAGAAGGAAAAAGTAAAAATATTAAAATGCTAAATGGAGAGCAGAGCTTCTCATTAAAATAAATACATTTTATTTTATTCTTTAGAAAAGTCTAACAAGCTGCAGAATATTAACTGAATTCTGTCATATTTTGCAAAAAGGAAATTCCACCATATTTCCAGAAGTTAGCTTAAATTAGTCTACTTAATTAGTCTTGAATTATAAATTAAAAGAAAATATGCTAACACACTTAAAAAACTACACATCAAAGACTGCCTGTCTGGGGTGTTCATGCAGAAATTTTCCTCCTTTTTGTCTGAAATGTGAGGCTATTAGCCACATTAACCTAAATGGCACTGTTGCCTCAGTCTACATGGAGATTATTCTGCTGCTTGGCTGAGGATATCAACGTAGGTGGCATTGATCTTATATGTTTATTTGGAGCTGAGAAACCCAATATCTATTTGGCACCAGCATCCACACATTGTTTAGGATTAAATCTTAAATTCTTCCTTGATGACTTTTTCTCATACTCTACTTTTAATGGGCAAATCCCATCACATTTAGCTTCAAAATATAACTCAAATTCAACCCCTTTTCTTCACCTCCACCATTTCCACCACAGTTCAAAGCTACTAGCATCTTTCATTTAGACTGTTGAATAAATCTCTTCCTGCCTCTGAATATTCTGCAGAGTGATCAAAGTGATTCTTTTAAACTCTTAAATCTGATAGTGTCATGACACTGCACAAACCCTCCAATGGTGGCGCACTTCACTCTGAACAAAATCCAAATTCATTCTGACCCCAGTTCATCTCACAGACCACAGTTCTTACCTCTCACGTCCTCTGTATCTACAGCAGCAAAATGTTACCCAGCAATCACTGGACTCTTCCTTGCTCCATTCCACCCTCTTCTCTCCTAGACAACCACATCACACCTTCTTTCCTCAAAGCTCCAGAAGTCCATTCCCACTCCCAGATGACAGCTTCGCTCCATACTGTACTGAGAAAACAGTAGCAATTAAAAGTCTTGACTCCTAGAATATAAATTAAGATAGCTATCTTATCACAACTGAAGACTACATATTAAAAACCTGAGACACATTTAGGATCCCAAATTCATAAACAACATATTCAATAATAAAATAAGCATGCTAAGTTCCCAACAGATTATCCAGGGTTAGATTGGAAACCATGCAGAACCATATTCAGGGCCATGCTAAGAAACACTTAGCATTCTTAGAAAGAGATGCCATTCAAATTAAGTGATTAGCACCTAGGTAACTAAATGGTAAGAAAGAGTTACTCCTACATGGAGGATCAGATAGTCACTGGCCCTCAAGCACTGTCATCCCCACAAGCAGTTTGCTCTTAAATAATTTAGGTCTTCAAATAGACATGGTCATTTTACAGAAACCCAAGTCAGAAATAATTGTTTACTATTATAACAACACAAGCAGCGGGACCATTTCATGCCAAACTAATGACTTCAGGACATGCAAAGCACGACTTCTCTGTATAAATCCACTTCAGAGCAGGGGTCAAAACCATTAAATGAATGTTAAACTGGAGTCCCTGGGCCCAGAGTACCCCATGGCTCCAGAGGACTAAGATTTGCAAGAAAAATACTAAACACAGAGACAAGTGTAAACACTCTACAAGATTCTTTATACAAATGACTTTTTGTCTGAAATCAAAACACCCAAAATCAAAACTTTAAGTTGTTACTTTTAAATGAAAAATATCTTTAGAAAGACATTCAAGAATTACTTTTTAAAAATAAAATCCTCTGAAGATGAAGTATGAAGGTATCACAATTGACTTTAATAAGTGTTCTATTTTAAATGATCATTTTAAAGACCTGTTCCCTCTAAAACATTTATAAAAATTCAAGTTTAGAAATTTCTAGGAGCTTTAGTGTTAGTGTGATGGGTGATCATTTTTTTTAAGACATGTCCATTTGAAGGCTAAGTTAGAGGTGAGTGACCTAGATGCATGATGTCAACACACTGCCACAGAAGAAAGGAAAGAGAGCAAGGTTCATTGAGCTTTAATTTCAAATTTAAATACATGGGACACTTTGTAATAAGGAAAGTTACCCTACACAGAAACTAGCTACCAAATCTTTTACCAAATCTTTTCTGTTCTCATTCAGCACACACTACATTTCCAGCCAACCTTCAGGTAAGTGTAACTGAGCCCTAGCCACTGCAATGTGAGCAGAAGTACTGTATGCCACCCTTAGGCTTTAGTACATAAAAACACCTCCCCAAGCAATGCCAGCTTGATGTGCATGGGTATGAAGCCTTAGAGGAAAGATATCAAAGGTGGCAGAGCTGCAGATGGAAGGAGCCCTGGATTGTTATTTTAAAGACAGACGTCTTTTAAAAGGGAACCAACTTTAGATGATAAACCATTTTTAAGATTTTTTGTTATGGTAGCTCCTATTGTCTTAATAAACATCCTATCTTAGTTCTTAATGATAAGACTCAATGAATAATTAAGTTACTAGTAACTGTTTAAGGTAAGCAACTGTACACCAATCTCCAACATCCATTATCTCCTGTGTTTAAATCCAACAGGCTTGCAATAGTTGTAAGTGGACTAATACCAGAGTCTACTTTTCAATATCTACAGCTTTCTATGGACTAAACACCAAAGACCTCCATAAATAAGATAAAACAAAGATTTTGGTGGCTATTGCTACCACTGAATAAAAGACTTATGGTCTTTTCTACTCTGATCTAGCTTCACCCTACCTCAACCATGGAGAAGAGCAAAAGAATCAGAAAGAGCAGGAGAAGAAAAGTAAAAAAAAAAAAAAAGAAGTAAAAGAGCTACAAAGAACAGAAAAGGGCCCTTGAACCATGGGTCAGATCTGGGCAGGGAGAGGGGAGAAGCTTTAGATTCAACATAAAATTGAAATTCTCGTGTTGCCTAGACAAGACTTTTAAAGCTTGGAAGTATGTTAATGATCAAAATGAGGAACGGGGGAACAAAAAAGATGGAACAAACAGAAAACAAACAGCAATATAAGACATATACCTCTAATCACAATAATCATATTAAAAGTAAAGGAGCTAAACACCCTTATTAAAAAGCAAAGACTGTCATATTGGACAAAAGATCTCAACTATATACCACTTACAACAAATATACTTTAGCAAATTAACAGCATCAGGAATGAGAAAAGTGACATCATTAGAAATTTAACATCTATTAAAATAATAATAAGGAAATGTTACAAACAATTTTATGCCATCAAATTCAAAAACATAGGTAAAAAGGGTAAATTCCACAAAACATACAAATTAGTAAAGTTCACTAAAGGAAAAAAAAAGATAACCTGAATAATCCTATATCTATATCAAAAGTTTTATTTTATAGTTTAAAAACTACAAAGTAAACTACTAGCCCAGATGCTTTCACTGGTGAATTCTACAAACATTTAAGAGGAATGATATAAATTCAACAGAAATTCTTTGAGAAAAGGGATTCAGATTGAAAAGAGAGTAAACTGCTGTTATTTGTAAATAACAAGACAATCTGTGTGGAAAATCCAATTGAACCTATAAAAAAAAGTCCACTAGAATGAATAAGTAAATTTGGTAAGTCTGTAAGAAACAAAATCAATATACCAAAAAATAAATTATATTTCTGTGTAGCAACAAAAACAAATTTTAATATAATTCATAATGGCATCAAAATATATAAAGTACTTGGGGATAAATCTAACAAAGAATATATAAGATTTATACACAGAAAACTATAGAACATTGCTAAGGAAAATTGAAGATAAAAATTATCTACATAATTGGAGAAATATACTATGCCCATTGTTGGAAGACTCAGTATTATGAAGATGTCAATCCTCCCCAATTGATCTGTAAGATCAATGTAATCCCAAACAATTTCCCAATAAACTTTTTTGTTAGAAATTGACAAGTTTTATTCTAAAAGTCATATCAAAATGCAACTTTTTAAAAGAACAAAATTAGAGGACTAATATCAAGCTTCACAACTTAATATAATAAGTTCCAGTGATCAAAACAGGGTGCTTTGGGCACAAAAATAGATCAATGGAATGCAATACAGAATCCAGAAACAGATCCACACATATATGGATGGTTAATTTTTTACAAAAGCACAAAGACAATTCAGTGAAGAAAGAATAGTTTTTCAATAAATGGTGCTTATACGAATTGGATATCCATACACAAGAATAAAATTAAAAAGCTTTCATTTTCACCTCAAACCACAAACAAAAAGTAACTCAACTGAATCATGTCCTAAATGTAAAACCTAAAATGAAAAAATCAAGATGAAAATAAGAGAAAATAAATGATCTTAGATTGCTATACATTTCTCAGATAAAATACCAAAAGAATGTTTCATGAAACAAAATTCATAAAATGGACTTCATCAAAAATTTAAAACTTCTTTCTTTTGAAAGACACCATTAAGAAAACAGAAGATGAGCAAAAGGAAGCTTCACAAAATTGTATATAAACAAGTATTTAATATTAAAGAGGTACTAAATTATAGACTAACTTCTCAAAGGCTTAAAAGTAAGACCCAATAGGCAAGTAACACCAAATAGGAAAAGGAGTATGTCAAGGCTGTATATTGTCACCCTGCTTATTTAACTTCTATGCAGAGTACATCATGAGAAACACTGGGCTGGAAGAAGCACAAGCTGGAATCAAGATTGCTGGGAGAAATACCAATAACCTCAGATAAGCACATGANTCAGAATTTTCCACAGTTTGTTTTGATCCACACAGTCAAAGGCTTTGGCATAATCAATAAAGCAGAAGTAGATGTTTTTCTTGAATTCTGTTGCTTTTTTGATGATCCAACGGATGCTAGCAATTTGATCTCTGGTTCCTCTGCCTTTTCTAAATACAGCTTCAACATCTGGACTTTTCCAATGGCCTCCAAATGGGTCTCACTGTTTCCACCCCAGCCTTCCTAAGGTCCATGTTCATATGGCAAGAAGAGTGATCTTTTAAAAACAAAAAAATCAGATCATGTCTCTCCTTAACAGCTTCTCTTTGCACCTGGACTAAAATCCAAAGTCCTCACTGGGGCCAAGAGAGTAATCAAAGGTTTTAGTTTTTTGGTGACAATCCTGGTTTATGGCTAATAAAGTGCTCCCCCCCCCCCCCGTATTCCTAAGGTTCATGCCCTCGCTTGATCCAGGTCTCTGATCAAACATCGTTTTCTCACAGAAATCTTCCTTGATATTGGTATTAAAAAAATGACTCTGTCTCCTCTCCCTGCCTTACTTTTCTCTTTCCAAATGCCTTGTCACTACTTAACATTATGTCACATTTCAATTCCTCACATGTACTGTCAGACTGGAATTGTGCTCTGAAAGGGCAGCACTTTGCTGTCTTCACTGAACTTCGCCGCCTCTGACAGTCTTGCCTGGCAGTGGCTTAGGAAAATCCCGAAGAATGAGTGAATGAGTCTTAGCCTCTGGCTCACTAATATTTATTCACTGCAAGTTTGAACATCGCTTGAACTAGTGATCTGTAGATGATAACAAGCCTGATGGTACGAGCACTACTTTTAACCCTGCCAAACCATATTTCCATTCTCTTCTGATTGCTGTCCTACCTTCTAGGTGTATTGAACATTATCAGCGGGCAATGTCTTGAAGATAAACTCCAAGTATGGATTCTCAACAGTCAAGATTCTCCAGGAAGAACTTCCTCCAGCCTCATAGCACAGACCCGAGCGTCCTTGTCTGCCTTTGAACTTTATCTCTGTGTATGTGCAATCAGAGATGACAAAGAGACTAAGAGCAAACGTGATTTTTGCACTTTCCTCGAAAATGTCCTGAAAAAGCACACAAACACACAAAGAGAAGTCACAAAAATCCCAACACATCTGACTTCTACTGGAGCAAGTCAAGCATTCTCATCTTTAGGGTGAGGTAATTTCAGTATCTTGAGTTTAAGGAACAGGTCTATGTTCATACAACTAAGAAGTGGTAGTACCCAGACTTAAGAGATACGATCTCTCTGACATCAAAATCTATGCTACCTTCTTTAAAAACAACAACAACAAAAAAGAGGATGCCAGTCTTTAAAGGAAAATGCACTTTCCTATCAACTTTTTAAAAACTTTTACTGGAGTATAATTGTTTTATAATGTTGTGTCAGTTTCTGTTGTACAGCAAAGTGAATCAGCTACGTGTGTGTGTATATATATATATATATATATATATCCTCTTTTTTGGATTTCCTTCCCATTTAAATCACCACAGAGCACTGAGGAGAGTTCCCTGTGCTCTGCAGTTAGGTTCTCATTTCTTATCTGTTTTATACACAGTAGTGTGTATATATATCAATCCCAATCTCCCAGTTCATCCCAACTCTCTCCTCCCCTCTTGGTATCCATATGTTGATTCTCTACATCTGTGTCTCTGTTTCTACTTTGCAAGTAGGTTCATCTGTACCTTTTTTCTAGATTCCACATATATGCGTTAATATACAATATAGTTTTCATGTATGAGCCCATATCTCAAAGGGGATCCACTTTGCTGAACAAATGACCTGAAAACATATTCTTGACTGGATAGTAAACAGTTGTCAACAAAGGCTCAATGACCCAAACTCCAACAAAACCTATCAACCAGCTCAGTTTCCTAAGCTTTGAAAACAGCCTATAAATGGAGATGCTCCAAACACCCAGCAGCCCCAGAAATGAGAGGCAAGCTCTGCCCTTTATATTTTTACCAACAAACGGTGGCTCATGAATAATTACACCAGAGGCAAAATTTGGCCTTGGGTTCAACTCTCAGGGAATCTAACAGGAAGGCACCTGTGGGGAGAAACTCCTTTCCTGGGCCTGAGGGGGTGGAGTTAGTGAACTGCTCCCCAAAGTTCCTGGTTCTTCATTCTGTCTCAAAGCAAAGCTTGCATGCAGAATCCGGGATCACGGAATCAGGGCCAGCAGGCCTCTGCACCCAGAATGGTAAGCCCTGGACTATATTCAGCTTTACGAGACCTTCAGCAGCAGGAGGGAATGTCTTCCACTCTTCTGTGTCTTTCTCTTGAAAAGCATCAACCTGGGGACTTTACTAACACTTGCCTGGGGGTGGCTGTGCAAACACTCTGGCTCATGGAGTTCTTCCTGCTCCCACTCCTTTCCTTTGTCTCAGGGCTTCATTCTACCTCCAGTTTTAGGTCTGGTACTGTTCACGGGTCTGAAAAACTACCTCAGGGAGTGGTCTCTGGAGGGTCTCCATGATATCCTGCAGACCCCTGAGCGGATGGAGGGGGGCCGCTCCTGAGAGGATGAACCAGGACATCTGGGACCGTCTCACTCCAGGGCCAACCTGTGTGGAAAGCCCACCCTCTCTGCTGGGGTCTCCAAGGCTTTTCATGCTGCTCTTGGGGATGGGAGGGTGGGTGTTGAGACAGGAAGCAGGTGTTAAAAGAGCTGTTTCCTAGGGCTGAGGTGCGTGTGCCTAATATCAGGAACTGAATAGCTCTCTCTGGTATGTTTCCAGGAGAAGGAATAGCAGAGGCTAAGGAAGTGCCCTCAGGCCTGACCAGGGGTGGCAGGACTGAGACCAGCACTTCCTCCAGGTGACTCTCACAGGACCGAAATGACACACTGGGACGGAAATCAGTCTATAGAACATTGTGCCATGCGTTGATACACTGAATTGGTTGACCTGAGAATAACCAGTCTTTTCTTTGTCATGCCCAATACTGTGTTCTGACACAGAGGAGACACTGAATAAATATTTACTGAATAAACACAGAATAGGTGAAAGAAGGGTGAGGTCAGAGTTGGGAACAAGAATTTGAGGATCTCAGATTTAGGCCTATGTGGTTCAGATGGTAAAGAGTCAGCCTGCAGTGCAGGAGACCTGGGTTCAGTCTCTGGGTTGAGAAGATTCCCCTGGAGGAGGGCATGGCCACTCTTTCCAGTATTCTTGCCTGAAGAATCCCATGGACAGAGGAGCCTGGCAGGCTCCAGTCCATGGGGTCGCCAAGGGTCAGACGCAACTGAGCGACTAACACTTTCACTTCACTTTCAGCTTCAGGCTTGTGTAGGGTGGGGCCTCAGTTCCAACAACACATCTCTGGACAACTTCAAGCCTTCTCTCAGACTCTGAAAGGCTATTTATTATTAAATCCAAACTCCCCAATTGCTACAGTAAGTTTACAAAATAAAAGGTAACTGAAACAACAGCTAACTGTCAGATTCCCCTGTTTAATAGCCCTAGGTATTTCCCCTATTTTCGTGGGAGACAAGACAACGACTGAGCCTATGTGCCACTATTGCCTAAGCCCGCACACCCTAGAGCCTCTGCTCCATAACAAGAGAAGCCACTGCAACGAGAAACTGCCCACTGAAACCAGAGAGGAGTCCCCGTTCTCTGCATCTGGAGAAGGCCTAAGCAGCACGAAAGACCCAGCACAGCCACAAAATAAATAAATCTTTTTTAAAAAGAACAATGCAATATTATTAACTATAGTCACCATTAGATCCCCAGAGCTTCTTCAACTCATAGCTGAAAGTTTAAACCCTTGTGCCAACATCTTCCCATTTGACACCCCCAGCCCCTGGCAACAACTCTTCTACTCCCTGGTTCTACTTTTGGTGCTTGACTTTTTTTAGTTCCTCATATTTTTATATTGTATGTACTGATCAAGATTCAACCACTGGGGGCACGAAGGCCAGGTTCTCCCCCTGAGCCTTGTCCATAGGCCTAGCAGCCAGTCCACAAGAGCCTGGGTTCAAGAGGACAAAATACCACATTCTTCTTAAATAGGAGAGAGTTAAAGTAGCTTCATGGAAACTCAGAGGAGTAAAATTCCTCACAGACAAACATATCCTCACTGTTCAGAATGATTTCTTGCCTCTTAAAGTGAACATTTTATTTGCCTTAAATTAATTTTGAACAAAGGAGCTCGATCCAAAGGCCGGAGGGCTGATCTAAATGAAAGTAAAGAGTAATTTAACAGCCAGCATTAACTTGGTGTTTAATAAGAGCCTGCACTTTGCTAAACACCAGGCATTCGTCATTATTCTTATTAATCCCCTCAAACACCATATGATGCAGATTCTCTGTTGGTCCCATTTTAGAGGTGAGGAAAGAGAGGTGTGCTAAATCAAACAGTGGCAACCCAAAGCAACATTCAGAAAGCAATGGCAGGCCCCTTCTCGTGGATTCAAAACCCAACTTGAAGAGACAGAGGAGATGAAAGGACTAAAACTCCTGTTTGCCGGGCAGGAATAGAGACGCAGACGTAGAAAATGGCCATGTGGACACAGAGAGGGGAAGCACAGGGTGAGACGAGTTCAGAGAGCAGCACTGACAGATATACGCGAGCATGTGCAAAACAGATAGCTAGTGTGAGCTGCTGCACAGCACAGAAGCTCAGCTAGCTGCTCTGGGCTGACCAGAGGGGTGGGATGGTAGGGGGAGGGGAGACTCAAGAGGGAGGGGATATATGTTTACACATGGCTGATTCACTTCTTTGTATAGCAGAAACTAACACAACAGTATAAAGCAATTATACTCCAACAAAAATAAAAAGGGCTGGGACTCCAGCAATGCAACCACCTCAGAAAGACTCTAACTGTATTGATTTAGTTCATCTCAGATGTATAGACCATAGGTCCAAATAGACTCCTATAACTGCATTAGTCACTCTAGACACTTTAATCCATTACTTAATGCATTACTCAGATCCTGGTACCAGGAGGGAATGGCAGGAAGTCAAAGTTAGTTATACATGGGTGAAACAATAATAATCTTAAAAACACCTGCACCTGTGAATAAACAGGCAGAGTTTGGAAACAACTGTCTAAAAGTTTTACAATTTGTCATTTAAAATACTTGCTGTGGATCTTATTTCTACACACATAGTAACTTTGTGTTAGTGATCAGCTTTTAAATAATCATCCTCTAATTAGAGCAACCCCCAATCAAAAATGAGTCACTGACCTTTTCCTCAGTGTTTTATTTCAGTAAGCCAAAATAAACACGTAGAATTGTTACCATGGAGACCAAAGGTACTGGAGGGACCCAGAGTCTCATTAAAAAATTGACACACCAGCAGGAAAAAAAAATGATGGATGTTGTGGTTATTTTAGGGAAAATCATGTCCCAAATGTTGAGGTTAAGTCAGTCACCCTTTTTCCTCCAGAAAAAAAAAAAATAGTTTCCAATGCAAATGGTTTGAATTAATGCCATGGATATTTATAACAACAGTCTGGTTAGGAAACTTATTTGCTATTCATCAAGCAAATGTCCCCTAGGATTAAAGAAGCCCAAAGAAAATATTTTTAAAATAATAAATAAAATGTCTTCTGGGGTGGGAAGCAGTCATATTCATATTCAAAAGCATGAATGCTGGGTTGAGTCCTCAAAGCCCAAGGCCTCTGGGACCGGACAACCCCTCAATGCTTCTAGAAGAGGTCAGCAGAACACATGTGTCCCAGCTGACATGCCGGCAGGGGAGCCAGTGTTTTCTTAAGCTGACACCCCAAGTAGCATATAAGAAAAGAGAAACCAAGACTGGCCCAATACATAAATCTAAAATTGGAAAGGCACTGACTACCTCTTTTTAAAACAGCTCTATCAGTTGAGTTTTGGAGAGAAAAGGTAGAAGTGAAGTGAAAGTCGCTCAGTAGTGTCTGACTCTTTGCAACCCCAGGGACCATACAGTCCATGGAATTCTCCAGGCCAGAACACTGGAGTGGGTAGCCTTTCCCTTCTCCAGGGGAATCTTCCCCACCCAGGGATCAAACCTAGGTCTCCAGCATTGCAGGCAGATTCTTTACCAGCTGAACTACAATGAAGAGGCTAAATTTTTTTAGCATATCACTGGGAAATGCCGTCCTCAGTTTTTTAAACAGCACAGAGTGAAGACGCACTGTTTTGGTGATGCCTACAGAAGTGCCGCCATACAGGCTCTACTTCTTCACGGTGACTCCGTACGGGAGGCTTGTGTGTGTACTCGTGTAGAGGGGTGGACTGAGAGGCCAAAATGTTACGAAGGGCCCAAGAAGACCTTGGGAGTGAGGACCGCAGGCGCAGCCATGAATAGACAGCCAGCATGGGGCTCACCATCCTGTCTCCATCCAGATGACCCTGGACCACAATGATCATGTCTTTATCTTAAACATTGATACTACATTCAGATATAGATTTTTCAAAGCTCTTTATCTTAATGTTTAATATTTTAAAATACATGAAAGTAGTATTTTCTTGATGATTACATTCTTTGGTGGGCCCTGAAATTTTGTGCCCCAAGCAAGTGCCTCACTTGCCTTACCCTACTGCCTCACCTCTTACTGTGGAGGGCAAGGGGGGTCCATCAGGGTCCCTCAGCAGAAGGGCACCTGCTTTCCAAGCCAGGCGGTAAGAAGAGAGCAGCTCAAAGAAAATCTGTTATCAGGGAAAGTGGCATCTTGGGAGAATCTCTAAGTAGAGGACTGTTCCTCACTCTCAACAAATCAGTCCAAGCAGAACCAACAAGACATCACTTCTAAACCCCAAGATAAATGGCAAGGCTGCAGTTGTGGCTTTGGATCTCTGGTCTTAGTCCCTTGTCTGCCATTCGATTAGTCAAGCCTCCCAGATTCCCTTTCCTCATGTGTTCACTGGGCATAATAGAGGAGGCTGCTTCCTAGGACTGCTGTGAAAATTCAGTGGAGGCCATGCACAGGAAGAACTAAGAAACTCAAAACATGCCATCAGTGTCAGCCATTGCTCTTGTTCTTCCCCTCTTGGTTCCTCCATGAGGTACTTCACTCCTTGAAGTCTCAGTTTTCTGTTACATGAGAAATTAACAGTGCTATCTCTCAAGGCTGCTGTAAAAAGTAAATGTTACCAAGTGCCTAGATCACTGTCTGCCTGAGGTGTTAACTACTACTATTACAACTACTACTATGACCACTATTTCTGCTGTTTTTATCAGACTAGCTTTCTCCTCCTTTTCCTGTTCTTCCTATTATTGCTGCTGCTGGCTTTCTGGAAGTTGGCTAGTTAACACAGCTGCAAGAAAACCTAGAAACAATTTCTTCCACTGAGCAAGGAATCCTTAGGCTGTGTTTAACATTCAAATCAATTTACTATATGCTGTGCTTTTTAAAATGTTTTAAGCTATTCAAACATTTTTATTTTCTGCATGCAATGCCAAATAACCTGTTGAACTGATTTTCTCATTTTTTTTAGCTTGGTTGTTTGGATATGCTGTAGACAGAACCCGAGGCAACAGAAGAGTTAGTGTACTTTGATTGTTTATAAAGGAGCGGCATAAAAATAATCTTTAAAGCTAAGGGAATGTTAATATTTAGATCCATCTAAGGGAAAATAATAACAGTTTGTGATTTCCTCCCTCCTCACTCACAGGGCAAACATTTCTGAGGGAGGATTTTATTTTGTAACATAAATTGTTTTCTATATAACCCCAAAGACATGAGTGTTTAATAGTGAGCTATAGAAAGAGATGCCCATAATTAGCAGCTTGGGTACAGTCAGATATAAACATATATTTTGTTTATGAAACATGTATCTTGAAAAAAATCACATATTGCTAGATGTCAAAATAGGGTCAAGATGAAAAGAAAAAAGCCATTAGAACAAAAAATTTTAAATAAAATTCAAATCAGATATCATATATATGTGCATACCTACACCACACAATCCTGAAACAAAATTTTATCCAGGTTTATTCCTTCATCATCATCAATATCATTGTAACTGTCACTGTTAGATTATCAATTTTGGTATAAAACTATGATTCTGATTTTAACTCCATAGACCTTAACCAAACACATACTAATTACCTTGAATGCAGATAAATGTTTATCATATAATGTGTCAACATTTCATGACTGTATAATTTATATGGTTTATAATCACTAATAATAGAATTGATGATATCTGGAACTCATAGGGTATTTTTGAAGCACCAGATACCAGCCTGAATTCCTTAAATGCACTGGATCTTGTAGTCCTTATAAGAACCGCTGTAGGATAAAAATGATCATTCCCATTTTATTAATGAAGACACTAAGACTTGGAGAAATCAAGTAATTTTACCAGTACTGCATTTTATAAGCAGAGAATGCAGTCTGTTGGATATCAAAGCACATCCTCTAAACCACTGTACTAACCAGGAACAACCTAAGTTGTCAAGATAATCTCCTTCTGATCACCATGAACATACAACATGGCATCCTTGCCCTTGATGCTCTGAATGTGGCTTGTGATTCTTCACTAATAGCCAGCCAATGATTGGACCAACAGTAGACACCTGATCAAGGAGAGTCAATCAGATTCTTGCTGTGTAGACACTGAACTGTGAACTCCTTAGTAGGTAACTTAGTATGAGATCTGGGATGGGGCCAACACAGATTGTCCAGGTTGGGGGATGGGGGGTATGGCATGCAAAGCAAGAAATTAAAAGAGAGGGGAAGGGCACTCAGGGAGACATGAAAGTTCCTATGTAGCTGCTTAGAGACAGTTGAAAAAAAAAAAACACACTTCATTTTCCACTTTCCAAGGACCCAGCTATACTTCTCTGCCCTTGGTTTCTAAGAGATTTTTGTATATCCTTTCAACAAACCCTTTTTTGTATTGGCCTGAGTTTAAGGCCATTCTGATCTTTGCAGGACAGAGAAGTGCCCATTCTTGACTAGTGCCCATTCTTCCTATCAAATGGAATTTTTCCTTATTATACAAAAAGCAGGGTTTAATTCTGCTCCCCAGATTCATGTGTGTAAGAAATGTGACTTTATTTTTCTACACACAACTGAATTTCTGTTTTGAGAACCCTTGCTGAAGGAGTGACAGAAGCTCAGCCACACATTTTGGAATTCTAGGGGGTGCTGAGTAGTAATGAGGAGACAGGGAAGCAGGTGGCGGTCATCATCGTTAGCTATCCACAGTGGCATCTCTGAGACGCCTGGCCCTGGGTATCACTTAACAAGCTCACCGCTTCCCAGCCCACATTCCCATCTATGCTTCTCCTTTTGCTTTTCCTGTGCTCCTCTCCTGCGCCCAGGAATTCACTTACCACTCCACGCCATGCTGGGCAGAGAAACACTGTGAGGTCATCCAAGAACCCATCCACTTGGCTCAGAGAATCATTCTTCTCATCGCCCTGGGCCATAGGAAGCTAATACCCAGGTGCTTCCTCCCACACATTCAATTCTCCTCTGAGCAGCACCAGCAAAGTGCACGTCCTGTGTGCATCTAGCTCACACAGATCTGTCTTGAGGCTCTGTAGTCACACCTTCCCAGGGCTTGACCTGAGTCAGGGCTGGCTACTAGTCTTCTTTCTCAGGAGTTTTCCACACCAGCGATTTCAAATGCCACCTCCCTGCCCCGCAACTGCCTAATGCTTGCTGATCCGTGGACTCCCGTCCCCCTCCAGGTGCGCAGCTGACCCTCAACCCGTGATATTCTGGCTCATCAATTGCTCATGCCCTGAGGTTCTTCTCCCTTCTGAGGGAGCTAGGATGTTAGAACCCCAAAACTGAGATTGACTTCATATCTTGTGCTTGCCCTATGACCTATCTTCCCTAAGACAATAAAACTAGACCAGCTTAGTTACTAAATGGAAGCCAAAGCCAAGCAATCTCAGGGAAAACTAGAAAAATCCTCAGTTGATATTTCAAAATATTGCCCTGCCACAATGCATGAGGACCCTACAGCCACAGAAAGCCTTCTTCTGGCCACAGGTCTTGATTTCACTACACATTTCCTCTAGATGACGTCGGCCAAGCTGCAGTGGTATACCTCATCTTCAGCTAAATTGATGGCTCTGTGATTCTGCCATTTCACATGTGAAAATAGTGATGATGTGTGATGAACCACTTACCTAGCTTTGCTTAAGATCTTCTTTAGGGGCTTCTTTGGTGGTACAGTGGTAAAGAATCTGCCTGCCAAGCAGGAGACACAGGCATGCCAAAGAGCAACTGAGTCCATGTGCCACAACTATTTAGCTTGTGTTCTAGAACCCAGAAGCCACAACTACTGAGCTACATGCCCCAGCTACTGAAGCCTGCACATCCTAGAACCCATGCTCCACAGCAAGAGAAGCTGCCACAATGAGAAACTCACGCACCACAAACAGAGAAAAGCCCATGCACTAATGAAGACCCAGTACAGTCAAAAGTAAATAATAAATGATTAAATAAGTTAATTACATTTTAAAAAGACATTTGCCTTTAGAGTAAGTCTCACACTGTGAAATCTGAGAGAAAGTAAATTGTAAATGAAGATGTGCCCTCTTTCCTGTTTCACCTTTTCAGTAAAAGTTGTGATAAACATTAAGAAAACATCTTTTTATCTGCTTAAATAATGGTCAGTCCACACCAAAAGCCTCATAACTTATTCTCCTTAAGATACGTCTCCATCTTTGTAAAAATATCAAATAACACTTTTCCTTTTATATTTTATTGTGTCATGATAATAGGAAAAACATTTTAATGTAGACAAAAGAACTAATTGGTTTACAGAAAATACATCCACATGAAATAGCACATGTAATAAAAATTAAGAAAACAAATAGTCATACTGCTTTTGTCAATATCAGAAGTTAAGTCAATATCAGAAATTAAGAGTTATGTCTAAACCTGACTTAGGCATTTTCTTTTTCTTACTTTCTAGTCTCAAAGAGTATCACCTTTTCTAAGCTTCCCTAAGAGGCTCGTACCTTAACTAAACAACATTTCTTAACAAACAAGTACTATAGCTCACTCTTCTCTTGACACAGATTTATTTTAATTCTACTGTGTACTGGGCATGGGATGCTACAAAATAACTGATACAAGGAGGTCACAGGTCAGTGGAGGAGATGGAAATTACAGTGCAAAGTAAGTTCTTATGACATAGAACTTACTAGGACTAGGTTCACTTTTCTGCACTGTGACCCAGTGTGGGGTCTACCACCGTTCCAGCCTACACACTAGCACCAGTTCCCTTCTTCCAGTGTATTCCAGATTAAATCCCCCTCTTGCTAAAAAAAAAAGTCTCAGTGGTTCCCCAGTGTAATTTCCCAGTCTAAGTTAGGGGATATTAGTTTCAGGTATATCAATCTGAGAAGGTAATACACAAAAAGGAGACCTTGTGGTAACATAAAAGGGAAACAATGGTTAAAAACAGTTAGACCATTTGGTTGTGTTGCTTTCTCAGGAATTCTCAGAGCTTGTTATTCAAGCATATCTAGCTTTCAGCAATGCTAAAATGCATTAGTGTAATGAAAATATTGTGCATATCCAAGAGGAAAGATATTTGAGGTTACTGATATTTTCTCAATATCAATAACCTCAGATATGCAGATGACACCACCCTTATGGCAGAAAGTGAAGAAGAACTAAAGAGCCTCTTGATGAAAGTGAAAGAGGAGAGTGAAAAAGGTTGGCTTAAAACTCAACATTCAAAAAGGTAAGATCATGGCATCTGGCCCCATCACTTCATGGCAAATAGATGGTGAAACAGTGGAAACAGTGAGAGACTTTATTTTCTTGGGCTCCAAAATCACTGCAGATGGTGACTGCAGCCATGAAATTAAAAGACGCTTGCTCCTTCGAAGAAAAGCTATGACCAACCTAGACAGAATATTAAAAGGCAGAGACATCACTTTGCTGACAAAGGTCCTTCTAGTCAAAGCTATGTTTTTCCAGTAGTCACATATGGATGTGAGAGTTGGACCATAAAGAAAGCTGAGTGCTGAGGAACTGATGTTTTTGAATTGTGGTGTTGGAAAAGACTCTTGAGAGTCCCTTGGACTGTAAGGAGATCAAAACAGTCAATCTTCAAGGAAATCAGTCCTGAATATTCATTGGAAGGACTGATCCTGAAGTTGAAACTCCAATACTTTGGCCCACCTGATGTGAAGGACTGACTCACTGGAAAAGACCCTTATGCTGGGAAAGACTGAAGGCAGGAGGAGAAGGGGACAACAGATGGTTGGATGGCATCACCAACTTGATGGACATGAGTTTGAGCAAGCTCCAGGACTTGATGATGGGACTGAAGCAACTTAGCAGCAGCAGCAGCAGGGAGGTCTGGCGTGCTGCAGTCCATGGGGTCACAAAGAGTCAAATAGGACTGAGCAACTGAACTGACTGAAGAGAAAGAATGCATATTTATAGCATCTCTTCCAAAGTTAAGACCATAGAACCCTTTTCTTCCAAGGCATCTTGCACAACTAGCATTGAAAAACAGAGAGAGAGAACCCCACCCAATAAACAAAACCAAGCAAACAAAAAACCTGAAAAACCGCTAGTCTAAGGAACAAAGTTCAAACTTATCAGCAATGTACTTAGAGTTGTTGCCATTTGTCTCTAATCTATTCCTACAGCCCATTTCCTATCATTCCTTCCTTCCTGTTCATCATGTACAACCCTTGTTGCCTTGATGTTAGTTCTCTAAGTAGATGGTACACTTTAACATGCTTGAGTTTCAATTTGTGTATTTCTCTGGTTATGCTGCTCGCCACCATTCTCCTTTACTTGACCTCTCTTCACCTGGACTCCTATCAATACTGCAAAACCCACTCAACTGTCATCTTATCAATAGTGCCTTCCCTGATCTACCCAGACTGCATGACTCACTCTTCTTCTATTAATAGATTTCCACCACTCTGTACTATAGCACAAGTCACTTTGTATATATATTTCTCTGCCTCTCTCAATAGAAAACAAGCTTTCTGGACTTCCTCTTTTTATCCCCAACATTTAGCCAATCTTCCATCACATAAATGATTGCATATACACTGCAAATTTCATATCATCTTCAAACACTTGATGAAATTCCTTAATTTTCTTTCAAACCATCAGAAAAATGCAGGTGTGAATTCAGTGTGTGACCCTTTGTCTTAAATTTAGATTCCCCATTTAAAACAGGGTTCTTACCAATAGATAGGCATCCATGACTACTACAAAGGGACCCTTGCTGCTGCTACTGCTAAGTCGCTTCAGTCATGTCCAACTCTGTGCGACCCCATAGATGGCAGCCCACCAGGCTCCCCTGTCCCTGGGATTCTCCAGGCAAGAACACTGAAGTGGGTTGCCATTTCCTTCTTCAATGCATGAAAGTGAAAAGTCAAAGTGAAGTCGCTCAGTCGTGTCTGAATCTTAGCGACCCCATGGACTGCAACCTATCAGGCTCCTCCGTCCATGGGATTTCCTAGGCAAGAACACTGAAGTGGGTTGCCATTTCCTTCTTCAATGCATGAAAGTGAAAAGTCAAAGTGAAGTCGCTCAGTCGTGTCTGAATCTTAGCGACCCCATGGACTGCAACCTATCAGGCTCCTCCGTCCATGGGATTTCCTAGGCAAGAACACTGAAGTGGGTTGCCATTTCCTTCTTCAATGCATGAAAGTGAAAAGTCAAAGTGAAGTCGCTCAGTCGTGTCTGAATCTTAGCGACCCCATGGACTGCAACCTATCAGGCTCCTCCGTCCATGGGATTTCCTAGGCAAGAACACTGAAGTGGGTTGCCATTTCCTTCTTCAATGCATGAAAGTGAAAAGTCAAAGTGAAGTCGCTCAGTCGTGTCTGAATCTTAGCGACCCCATGGACTGCAACCTATCAGGCTCCTCCGTCCATGGGATTTCCTAGGCAAGAACACTGAAGTGGGTTGCCATTTCCTTCTTCAATGCATGAAAGTGAAAAGTCAAAGTGAAGTCGCTCAGTCGTGTCTGAATCTTAGCGACCCCATGGACTGCAACCTATCAGGCTCCTCCGTCCATGGGATTTCCTAGGCAAGAACACTGAAGTGGGTTGCCATTTCCTTCTTCAATGCATGAAAGTGAAAAGTCAAAGTGAAGTCGCTCAGTCGTGTCTGAATCTTAGCGACCCCATGGACTGCAACCTATCAGGCTCCTCCGTCCATGGGATTTCCTAGGCAAGAACACTGGAGTGGGTTGCCATTTCCTTCTCCAATGCATGAAAGTAAAAAGTGAAAGTGAAGTCGCTCAGTCATGTCTGACTTTAGCGACCCCATGAACTGCAGCCTACCAGGCTCCTCCATCCATGGGATTTTCCAGGCAAGAGTACTGGAGTGGGGTGCCATTGCCTTCTCTGAAGGAACCCTTAGGTCACCCATCATGTCTTAGATTCTTTTTCTTCTGCCCAATTATAAAATCATATGTCATAATCATTTTTAAATTTGTACAAAATATTGCCCTGTATCTCTCTATAAACAGAAAACAGGGGCTTTGTGCTACAGTGCCTGGCCACAAAAAAAAAAATTTGTTGGAAACATGTAGAAAGTTATATTCTCTCAGAGAGAAAATAAGCTCCTCCCAAATGCCAGTTGTCCCCCAGGTCTACAGAGGAGACCCATGTGCTCCCTGCTGTTCCCTGGGCTCATCAGCCTTTCCCCCTGGATTTTCTTTCTTTCATATTAATACTTTTGTCTGCATCCTAGTGTTTAGGCATCCCCAGGACATCAGAAGAACTGCCAGACTAGGGGGGTCTGCACTCCTGTCCTCCTTCTTGGGCCCCCTTGCCCCCTCTCCAGTTTCCTCCTTCTCCCACTGAGACTTGAAGAAAATTTGTTCACTTTGCCAACAATTCTCAGGCACTTTCAGTTCAGCAAAGAGGATGACTTATTTTATTCCCTGGTGGGGGGAGAAAATGTGACATTCTCTTCTTTGTTAAACACTACTTTTTTTCTTGATGCAAAGGGAAAATTTAACATTGTACAGTCCCCAAATGCTGAAGTTTCTAGTTAAATGGCATTTTAAAACCTTCTCTAACATGAAAATGTGCGCACACACACACACACACACACACACACACACACACAGTTTCTTAGAAGGGTCTAAACACCTCCAATTTGTATCCAGGGTCCTTTTTCATCTGCCCCCATCCTACGCCTTTCCTGTATGCCCACTGCACCCTAGCTCTACAGAGATCTGATAAGGCTTGTCAACACCTTGACAAGCTCATCCCCTAAATACTTTTGTATCCATGATTTCCACCCTCATCTTTCCAGGCTTCCAGTCACAACTCAGATGATCCTCCAGGAAGCTTTCACTAACTATGGGGTTCACAGTGATCCTTCTCTAATCCACATGGTATTTTATTTCTATAGCATCCTTATTAGCCTTATTCAAAATTTTTCTAGCCTGGTATTCACTGTTATGTCTTGACTCTTTAACCAGCTAGCCAGTGAGCTAGAAGAAAGGTGTGGACTCTAAAGTCCAGCATCTTCTGGCTTAGGAGCTTAATTTTTGAGCTCAGAGAGGTCTATGTATATTTTTTTAAATTCTGGTGTGGGATCTCCTGGATCAGGGATTGAGTCCATGTCTCCTGCACTGGCAGGTGGATACTTTACCACTGAGCACCAGGGAAGCCCAAGGCCTAGTTATATTATTTGTAAAATGAAGAAATAAACAGCCCCAGCAACGTTGAAGGTTTGGTGGCAGTTTAGTCGCTAAGTTGTGTCATACTCTTCTGTCTCCAAGGACTTCAGCCTGCCAGGCTCCTCTGTCCATGGGATTTCTCAGGAAAAAATACTGAAGTGGGTTGCCATTTCCTTCTCCAGGGGATCATCCTCATCTGGGGATCAAATCTGGGTCTCCTGCATGCAGGTGAATTCTTTACCAACTGAGCCACCAGGGGAGCCCAAAGTTGAGGGTTGCCATGCATTAAATGAGGTCTCAAATATGAAGCTCTCTGCCTTCCTGATCTTCATGAACCCTCTTAGGGCTTTCCAAAGGGCACGACCAGGTCCTATACCAGTTCCCAGATCTACTGGTTGCCTAGCACAGTAACTAGGAGTGTGTGTGTGTGTGTGTGTGTGTGTGTGTGTGTGTGTGTGCATTTAGCTGTGTCTGACTCTCTGTGACTCCTTGGACTGTAACCCGCCACGTTCCTCTGTCCATGGGATTTTCCAAGCAAGAATACTGCAGTGGGTTGCCATTTTCTCCTCCAGGGCATCTTCCCAACCCAGGGATCAAAGTTGCATCTCCTATGTCTCCTACATTGGCAGGTGGATTCTCTACCAACTGTGCCAGGCACTAGGGGTCTGATCAGTAGCAATTGTTGAAATGCCTAGAATTAAGAAAAAGCTGGAAACATAATCTCAGTTGGTGAGGAAATAAGACATATCTTTAGATTGAACTGAAAAATGAGAAAGCATAAAATAGCAGACCAGTCACAATGCACAGACCATTTCCATATGAGAAAGATAATTTATAGGACACAGATGGAAAATTAAATGTCCTGTCTCTAACAACTTGAACAAGGGCTGCCTTGAGTCTTGTAGGGATACGCAACAAACAGATGTTCCCTTCAGCCTTTCTAACTAACCAAGTCCTGATTAGGTCCTATCACATATTCAATCACAAGATAGGATCTAAAATACTATCATAAGATAGGAAGAATATTTCTTTAGTCTGTTTGTGAGCCCAAAAGTGCTATACAGTTAGGGTTTCCCCAGTGGCTCAGCAATAAGAATCCACCTGCAATGCAGGAGACGCAGGTTCAGTCCCTGGGTAAGGAAGATCCCCTGGAGTAGGAAATGGCACCCCACTCAGTATTCTTGCCTGGAAAATCCCATGGACAGGGGTCACAAAAGAGCAGAACACCACTTAGCATCTAACCAACAACAGCCACATTGCTGGTAAAGTCTCACTGTTGACCACAGGAGTCAGAATAAAACAATTTGAGTCTTACCAATTACACAGTGGGGGCAAGGAGAGTGAGTATTTCCATTTTACATGATTTCTACCATTTCCCATCACTAAATGGGGCGGGGAGGTGGGGGGAAATGCCATCCATTCACACAAGGAGTTCCACTGAAAAGCCAAGTACTTCTTTCTGTTTACTTAAGCACGGAGCTAGAATATGGAGACACACAATAAATTCTAAACATGGTGCACATCTGGTCCCCAAAACCACAATCAATTTATTGCTGCATCTGAAACATTTTCAGCGACTGTCAAATAATATATTTTCACACATTTCTAACAAGAAATTTTCTTGGAACCAAAAGAGACAGGTATATCTGTCAGTTCAATTCTTGCAAACGAAAGAGAAAAATGTTTGGCTCAGATGCCTGTACTGTCTTTGGAGCCGTGTAACTATTACATGAGAAGGGCATTAGTCAAAGATGCCAGAAGCTCTGCAATTACTTCCAAAGAGTGAAATTACTGGCTGCACAGAAAAATAAAAAGATATATGCATGTATGTAGCACCCTCCCTTTCTTCCCATTCCAACAGGACCATTTATTGTACTTATTTGAAGAGATGTACCACAGGCTTGTTAAACCCATCTATCTCCCAGTACTATAATGTCGGACTCCCTATTAAATGGAATCTTTTGATCCCTGTGGCTCTGAAAGCAGAACTTTATTAAAAGTTTCATTAAAAATTAAAAAGCAATTGAAATCACATTCAAATGCTCAAAGGCTCTATATTTTCACCCTAACCCCCTCACAGGCATTTGAAAGGAGAATCACAAAGGTATTGGACAGCCAAAGAGCCCCGAGCCTAATAAAGAGGACTGCCAAAATGTCCCAGTATTGGCCCCAGTGAAACCTTTTACTGGCTGACTGCTGGCTGCAAAATCTGCCTTTAAGCACTTTCTCCTCTGCAAAAAACCCAAGGCTCTTTTAAGAGCTTTGTCTTAGCACACACAACTTTCAAGTGATTCACCCTGCTCCACCCCAGCCCCTCACATCAGCTATACAGGCACTGACCTCTCCTGATAACCCACTAAAAGCACATTCTGCTCTCAGGGCTGGCAAGAAATGCAGAAAGGAAAGACTATTCTGATGTTGGACAAGGTTCATAAACAGCTCGGACATCGTCAATTCTCTTTCGCACTTCTTTCTGAGCCTTTGCCTGTGCTGCTCCTTCCACCATAAAGGCCCTGGCTGACTGCCTGGTGAACACCTCATCATGCTTCAGAACTCAGTTCCACGAAGACTTTTGGGTAACACTTTTCCTGACATCCCAACCCTTGCTAAATTAGACTGTCTAGTCTCTATGTGGAATGGAACATCCCATACAACCCTCCTCCAACTCTACACTAGCATAACGGTATTCAACAGAAGGTAGGTTGGGTCATTACATCTATCCTCCACCCCAGCAGGCAAGCCCTTTCTGGACAGGGCCTCTGTGTCCCCAGCACCGAGGACTCTTGCATAAGGAAGTGACTCAAGAGACATCCCTAGTGGTGGTGGTCCAGTGGTTAAGAATCTCTCTTCCAATACAGGGGACGAGAGTTCAATTCCCAGTAAGGGAATTAAGATCCCATGTGCTGCAAGGCAACTAAGCCCACATGCTGCAACAAAGACCCAGCACAACCAAAATTTTTTTTAATTTAAAAATAAAAAAAGAAGCGAGTCTGTAAATATTTCCTGCATGAAAGAACAATAGCAGAAGGCCAGTAAATTCAGCTTCTATTGTTTTTCCATAAGCAAGAAAGAGAATCTCGGGAAAGGGCAAACTCAGGGTTTTCAGGTCTTCAATCAAAGAGCTAACAGTAAGGCAAATCCAAGGGATCACATGGAAATGAAGGAGGGAAACACACACCTTTACAACCTGCACCTNAAGGCCAGTAAATTCAGCTTCTATTGTTTTTCCATAAGCAAGAAAGAGAATCTCGGGAAAGGGCAAACTCAGGGTTTTCAGGTCTTCAATCAAAGAGCTAACAGTAAGGCAAATCCAAGGGATCACATGGAAATGAAGGAGGGAAACACACACCTTTACAACCTGCACCTGCAAGCTTGCTGTTAGAATTAGAGAAATACAAAGAGATAAGGAAGAGCAGTCAAGAAAGGGGAATTTAAGGGGTTATAGTAGACCAAACAGTGAGTGCTCTTCACTCTGAGAAAAACAAAAGCTGAAAAGATAGGAGTGAGGTGAGGAGCCCAGGAAGAGGGTAAGTAGAACGAGCAAAGGTGGGGAGGGATATAAGGCTTAGCCAAATTCCAGCATCCTAGAACAGCAAAGAGTTTCTTGGATGTGAGAAGGGTCTACTGGTCCAGGAAAAACTTAGACAGACTGTCCCTATGTTAGTAGATAAGAAAAGGGGATAGGAGGGTAGATTGCTTGAGGCCGGCAAAACAAAGTGACCCCAACTTGTGCTGAGTCTAGTTGAACAAAGAAAACGGCACTGATGAATTAATAGGAGGCTGATCCTGTACATCTAGTCCCATCACTTCATGGGAAATAGACAGGGAAACAGTGGAAACAGTGTCAGACTTTATTTTTCNCTCTTGATGAAAGTGAAAGAGGAGAGCGAAAAAGTTGGCTTAAAGCTCAACATTCGGAAAACAAAGATTATGGCATCTGGTCCCATCACTTCATGGGAAATAGATGGGGAAACAGTAGAAACAGTGTCAGACTTTATTTTTCTGGGCTCCAAAATCACTGCAGATGGTGATTGCAGCCATGAAATTAAAAGACGCTTACTCCTTGGAAGAAAAGTTATGAGCAATCTAGATAGCATATTCAAAAGCAGAGATATTACTTTGCCGACTAAGGTCCGTCTAGTCAAGGCTATTGTTTTTCCAGTAGTCATGTATGGATGTGAGAGTTGGACTGTGAGGAAAGCTGAGCAGCGAAGAATTGATGCTTTTGAACTGTGGTGTTGGAGAAGACTCTTGAGAGTCCTTTGGACTGCAAGGAGATCCAACCAGTCCATTCTGAAGGAGATCGGTCCTGGGATTTCTTTGGAAGGAATGATGCTAAAGCTGAAGCTCCAGTACTTTGGCCACCTCATGCGAATAGTTGACTCATTGGAAAAGACTCTGATGCTGGGAGGGGTTGGGGGCAGGAGGAGAAGGGGACGACAGAGGATGAGATGGCTGGATGGCATCACTGACTCGATGGGTGTGAGTCTGAGTGAACTCCAGGAGTTGGTGATGGACAGGGAGGCCTGGAGTGCTGCGATTCATGGAGTCGTAAAGAGTCAGACACGACTGAGCAAGTGAACTGAATTGAACCCTTCCCTATCCAAGAAGCTGCAAGGTTATAAGATGGCATAAAGGAATTTCCACTCTTATTACAAGTCAGTTCAATATCCCCACTGGGAAGATTCTCTAGAAGGGATGAACAGGTAACCAAACCTGGCCCCTGAGTTGCACCTGCCCCTTACATTCTCAATCCATGTGTGGCCATCAATTTCTATGAGCCCTTGAGTCCCTTTAGCCTTGCTGAATCAAAATGGAAAGTAGACTTTACTAAGCTCTAAAGGAAAAGCAAGGGACATATCCAGGAAAGAAAAAAGGGGCATCTTTGTACGCCTCACAAAGCACAAGATTTTGATCCTATTCTTTAAGGCCTGTTTCCAGGCTCCTTTACATGTTGTCTCCCATGTGAGATAGACAGTCAAGCCCCAAAGGATACTCCACAGGTGCCATGCCATGCCATGCTAAGTAGCTTCAGTCGTGTCCGACTCTTTGCAACCCTATGGACTATAGCCCTCCAGGCTCCTCTGTCCATGGGATTCTCCAGGCAAGAATACTGGGGTGGGTTGCCATGCCCTCCTCCAGGGGATCTTTCCGATCCAGGGATCCAACCTGTAAGTCCTGCATCAGCAGGCGGATTCTAGCGCCATCTGGGAAGCCCTCTCCACAGGTACCTCTTTAGGTTTCCTAGTTAGAGGACCATAAATTTAAACATGACAATTAAAGATTTCCAGCTAGAGGCTTTAGACCCTTGGCAAATATACTTCAGCTTNTCCAGGGATCCAACCTGTAAGTCCTGCATCAGCAGGCGGATTCTAGCGCCATCTGGGAAGCCCTCTCCACAGGTACCTCTTTAGGTTTCCTAGTTAGAGGACCATAAATTTAAACATGACAATTAAAGATTTCCAGCTAGAGGCTTTAGACCCTTGGCAAATATACTTCAGCTTCAGAATCCTAATATATAAAGTGGGAATAAGAGAATTTGTTGTGAAGATTAAACTCACTAGTATGTAGTATGTACTCAAAAGTATATTAGCTCCTTGGAGAAATGACTGATTTCAGGGCAAGGGCAAGGAAGAGTGTGTAACACCTTGTAGTGCTAAAAGGCAAGAAGATGTTCAAAAAATGATGAGCATGTCAAAAGGATACAAAACCAACCTGAAAGAACTTATGGACAAAACCCCAGAAAGAACTCCCAACAGCCATTTGGGAAAATGTGAGCAAGAAAATAAGTAATGATAAAAATGGATTCTAATTTAGCAAATAAAAGAAATACCCATTTACTGTTCAGTTCAGCTGCTCAGTTGTGTCCGACTCTTTGCGACCCTATGAATCACAGCACGCCAGGCCTCCCTGTCCATCACAAACTCCCGGAGTTCACTCAAACTCATGTCCATAGAGTCAGTGATGCTATCCAGTCATCTCATCCTCTGTCGTCCCTTCTCCTCCGGCCCTAAATCTTTCCCAGCATGAGGGTCTCTTCCAATGAGTCAGTTCTTTGCATCAGGTGCCCAAAGTACTGGAGCTTCAGCATCAGTCCTTCCAATCAGTCCTTCCAATGAACACCCAGGACTGATCTCCTTTAGAATTGACTGGTTGGACCTCTTTGCAGTCCAAAGGACTCTCAAGAGTCTTCTCCAACACTACAGTTCAAAAGCATCAATTCTTCGGTGCTCAGCTTTCCTCACAGTCCAACTCTCACATTCATACATGACTACTGGAAAAACCATAGCCTTGACTAGATGGACCTTTGTTGGCAAAGTAGTGTCTTTGCTNCAAGGTCAGACAGAGGTGCAACAAGGGGCTGGGGGCCCACATCGACAGCTCACAGGAACACACAGAGCTCTGCTTGTTCTGATGCAGGTACGTGTAGAGGAGAATGCCTAACAGCAGCCGAAATACCCCAAAACAAGGTGGTGAATGGCTGCCCTGGGCCAGTATGGAGACAAATTGGCTGAATGGAGAGTCCCTCTGCAGAGCTCTCCAACTGTTTGAGAATTCTGCCTTCTCTCCTGAGATGCCCTTGAAAAGCCTTTTAAATTTTTATATGGTTTCTAAGGCACCTTAATTTTTAATAAAAAGTTCTTAATAATATTCTGGATGAAAGGCTATGGTACTTAAAAGATTCATTTTATAATGCCAAACGCTTTGTGCAATATATGTATATATTTTTAAAAGACCACGGTTTGGCAAATGTGGACAGCCTTTAACACATACGATTATTCTCCTTCCATTTACTTGACTGCTTGATCCTGCAGCCAAGGGCAAATCCATCCAGTTCTCTGCTCTGACTTTACTATAAAGGGAGGAGCTTAAAGGGACATGTAACACAGTATTAATTTCCAGCTGCCTTAGCCACTTAACCATGTTCATCCAGCTGACACTGTTGACACTGGCTTCATACACATGTTCCCGAAGGCCCAAGCATGGCCAGGGGTGTGTATCTCAGCACGTTTCTAGGAATGATGGCCGTGTGCTCAGTGCTGCTGCTGCTGCTGCTGCTAAGTCGCTTCAACCGTGTCTGACTCTGTGCGACCGCATAGACGGTAGCCCACCAGGCTCCCCCATCCCTAGGATTATCCAGGCAAGAACACTGCAGTGGGTTGCCATTCCCTTCTCCAATGCATGAAAGTGAAAAGGGAAAGTGAAGTCGCTCAGTCGTGTCCAACTCTTCATCACTCCATGGACTGCAGCCCACCAGGCTCCTCCATCCATGGATTTTCCAGGCAAGAGTACTAGAGTGGGGTGCCATTGCCTTCTCTGGCTCAAGAGTGCAGTCATGTTCAGTTCTTTGTGATTCCATGGACTGTAGCCCACCAGGCTCCTCTGCCCACGGGATTCTCTAGGCAAGAACACTGGAGTGGGTTGCCATGCCCTCCTCCAGGGATTCTTCCTGACTCAGGAATTGAACCCAAGTCTCTTACGTCTCCTGCACTCGCAGGCAGATTCTTTACTGCTGAGCTACCAGTTTAGTCAGGGATGATGGCTATCACAAAGAAATAAGACACCTACCCACAAGTGTAAAGCAGAACCCCTTGAACTCTCCTGTCAATTGGCTAATGCCTTAAAATTTACAAAGTGCCTTCTCTGAGTCTCAGAGAAATGGTACCATTCACCAAGGGTCCATGGCTTAGGGCCAGAGCCAGAAGCTTCACAGATATTTTTCCTGCAGGTCTAGGCTCTGGGGGCGTTCTGACTGGAACACCTGTGGCCAGAATCGATTCAGTAATGAAGTGCAGTGATTATCAGTCCAGTACTGGAGTCATTCAGAAAAGTGTAGGTGAAGACAACATGAGGGGAAAAGGCTGGAGCTGAGATATCAGTCGAGGATGGATTGAACACCATTTCCAAAGAACTTCCCAGAAAACTTCCTCAATACAGGAGTCAGGTGATGCCTGAGCATTGTCAAGAATGAGTTGTGGGAAATCATGATGGAGAAGGCTAGGCATTGTAGGAAGAGAAAATTCCATATCATGTGTAGTAAACTTTAGGAAATTGCCTAGACTTATAAGAGTAGGTGGACTTCAGTCGGTAAAGGCCTGATGACCCAGTCAGTAAAGAATCCACCTGCAATGCGGGAGACCTGGGTTCTGTCCCTGAGTTCAGAAGATCCCCTAGAGGAGGGCATGGCAACCCACTCCAGTATTCTTGCCTGGAGAATCCCCAAGCACAGAGGAGCCTGGTGGGCTGCAGTCCATGGAGTCACAAAGAGTTGGACATGACTGAGCGACTAAACATGTAAGAGTAGATAAATGTGTCATTTGCCTAGGAAATGAGTTAGTTGGTTGAATCTCATTATCTCTTATCTGAGAAGGAAATGTAAGGGGTGTTCAGAAAGATAAAGGTCCACAAACACAATGAATTTTTCCAATTTGCTAGTATCCTATTTGTGAAGTTAAATTTTCTTTTAGCTTCATGAGTTCATGCCACAGGTTTCAAAACTGTCTTCTGCATTCAAATTTTGACTTTTCTTCAAAGGACTAAGAAGTCACTAATGTCCTTTAAAGACAGAGAAAATACACCAAACTTGAGAAGACAAGGAAATAGGAATTTTCACACTTATTCACACATATATTTGACTCATTTTCTAAGTGAACAACACATTGATCCTACTCTATAATTTAATAGGCTTTTTGTGCCTCTTCTCATTTGTAAAGTAGGGAAAACAATAGTACCTGCTCATGGGTTGTCATTAGGATTAAATGAGTCGATGTATATAAAGTACTTGGCATAATGGCCAGCATAATAAATGACAAATAAATGGTAGCTATTATTCATATTCCAAAGAGTTCTTTCGTTTCTATAAATCATAAAAGGTGATCCTTGAACACACACGTGCAAGAAGTTTCCAGTGGTTTGCTAGGTCTATGAAATTTGATCTTCCTTGCCTTTCCTTGGCAAGAATCTTAACTAGCTAAAGTTATTGATCCAGGTAGCAAGATCTACACCTATACGTAACCGTTTCCACTCACTGCAAATTTCCAGAAAGTAATCATTTCAGGCTGTAAGTGTCCATGTTTGGTCTCAACCCAGGAGAAACTCACTTGCATGGGAAGATGGGAGCAGAATCCATACCTTGTTTTTGAGCAACTGGGTTGAGGAACAAATAGACTTTTTTTTCCTATCCCCAAATAATGAGCACTTAAAAATTACCAAACATTATAAGTTTGATATAAGCATAAAGTAAGTAAGCCTTCTATATAGTAAGTGACCACCTACTCTGAAGTTCCTATTATTTTTAAGATTTTTAAACCTCCTTTGGGACAAAGCAGACCCAAGTTAAAATTTTGGGTATCTTTTTTTTTTTAATGTCCACGTTTTTCAGTTAAAATACTCTACGTTTTAATAGTTTCTTCTCTGATTTTTCTCTTTTAAATTTCATAACATATTTCACTGTTCTGAGGGGCTGGTAAAATGGTATTGGAAAATGATTTTAGCATAGATTAAATGCCAAGAGCCATCTACTCTACCCACCAGACATCTTCAGCCACAAGTCCTTTCTTCATGATGTCAAGACACTCAGATCTACTGCTTGGAAACATCAGTTTCCCAGTCACCAGACTGAACACTCCCTGCAGTTCATGCCCACCCAGCTCCAAACTCAGTGCCCACCATGGCAGACGGCTGATGAGTGAATGAACCAATGGGCATCATGTGGATCAAACTAGCACGTGGTTAACTGAACATCTCACTCACCTGGAGATTTCTTAGAAATATTAAAAGGTCTTTTTTTATTATAAATATTGCATTTTCCAACATGAAGGCTTCTTCTCTCTTTGTCCCTATTGACACTAGCCACCAGTGGCCACGTTACAGAATCAGTGGCTACACATCCTCAAACCCATGGCCACTCAGAGCTTCAGTTGTCTTGAATGCACAGCAACCAAGGTCCAATTGTCCCCAAGGAAAGTGACTCTGAAATGAGACCTTTCTGAACCCCCTTCCCTCTGCTATGCTCCCATAAACTGAGAATTAGTTCAGATCTAAATGAGGAAATATTTGGATAGAAAGGGCTGTTGGGAGGGGGACAGGTGATACAGGAGGGTGGCACTCAAGCACTAGCTTCAGGCTGCATCAGAGCAGCCTCCAGGCTTTGCAGACTCTCAGAGTCAATGAGAAACAATGGCTCAGAAAACATGCGCTCCATTCATAGCTCTACTTAAACTCTCGAAATGTGAAAACCATGTCATTTGCCTCTTTGTATTCTCAGGGGCCAAGGACAGTGGCTGGAATATGGAGAGGGGGCAGTTCAAGAATGTTTTGTGAGAGAAAGGAAAGAAGAAAGAAGGAAGACAGGGAGGGAGGAAGACAGCCAGTTTCTTTGGAGCCCCTGTTTTGCTAAAATATTACCACAGCCTCCTCTGGGGTCCCTGCCAGGCCACTGTAGCTACTACAACTTCCTGTTGCCTTTCATCCAACTCCTTCAGTAATTTGTGCCTGGACTTTTTTCAGTTTTCTGGACAACATGGGCTAGGAGGCAAGTCTGGAGTTTGTACAAATGATAAAGTTTTGAATATCAAGTTGATGAGTTATCTCACGTCAGCTCTGCATGAGTGGCTTGCTTTAAATTTAGTGTACAGCTGGAGCCAGGAGGCAGGCATGGGATCCTATAAAACATGGAATTGCATTATTGAAAATCATCAAAGGCTTTCACTTGAGTTCTTGAGGTTGGCAGGCATGGGAAATTAGAGCCATGGAGGACGCTATCTTGGAACCAGAAGACATGACTCTTTGATTAAGCTTCAGGCTCTTGGAATCTCCTGATTGTTCATCTCATACTAATGATCTGGGAGAAATGCTAGAAGGCAAGTTAATGGTACTCACTGCTGACTCTGAATTGGGAGGGAGCCACCTGAAATATCAATAATTGTCCAAAGGAAAGAAATAATTACAGGCTGACTAGATTAGAAATCTAATCTCCACAGGACTTTCCCACAGGTAAATGAGATCCAGCTTATAAAACATCAAGAAGGAAAACAAGCTATCACACACTCATCACTGCATACCTTAGAACTCTGGCTACATCTGGACTCTCACTATGCCCTCCTCAGTTACACGCCAGAGGGCTGGCCCCTCAGAGTGTAGCCTCCAAACAGGCCATATTGAAAAAATGTAACCCCTTAGCCCTATTCACAAGGAGCGGACATTTAGCATGCCTGCCACCCTGCTTGACTTGATACACTGAGCACCCACTACGCACCATACGCACTTGTGCCAGACCCTAAGAACCCAGAGATGAAGAAGATCCCATCTCTGGGCTTAAAGTACGGTTGTGAGTGGTCCTTCCTTTGGAAGAAGACAACAGGAACTACATTTCTAACTTGAAACTTCTGGGCCAGCTTTGAACTCCATGCTTAGAAGCCTTGCCTTGGTGCAAGTTCCTCTAGCAGAGAAGAAACCATTGTCCTTGGTTAGATCTAGAGAGGCTGTGAGCCTCAGGGGGTGAGTGAGCTTGCCCCAGACTATCAAAGTGGGGAACCCACCATCTGTTATTGCACCCCATTTTCTTTCTTATTTTTCCCTCCAGTATTTCTGAACAAGCTGCACACCAGAGTCAGTGAAGGCACATTTTAAAAACACAGACTCCTGACCCTACTCCACTCTTGCTGAATTAAATCCTTGGATTTTAATTCATTGCTGAACCCAATCCTTGGATTGGGTAGAACTTGTATTTTAAACAAATCTCTCAAAAAATATTTATGTCAATTTAGAGAACTACTGGGCAGTAGAAAGAGCATAGGCAGATAATACAAGATCTAAAATTTAGTACTGCCACTTAATTAACATAATGAACCCTGAGGGACCTGGGTTAATTTCTTCTTTATGACCCAGTTTCCTGCTCAGTAAAATGGAACAATTCCCGGTGTTGTTATAGACTTGGAATAGAGTATGCAAAATACCCAGCACTAAGCCACTACCATCAGAGAGGGCAATGGCACCCACTCCAGTACTCTTGCCTGGAAAATCCCATGGACGGAGGAGCCTGGTAGGCTGCCGTCCATGGGGTCACTAAGAGTCAGACACGGCTGAGCGACTTCACTTTCACTTTTCACTTTCATGCATTGGAGAAGGAAATGGCAACCCACTCCAGTGTTCTTGCCTGGAGAATCCCAGGGACGGGGGAGCCTGGTGGGCTGCCATCTCTGGGGTCGCACAGGGTCAGACACAACTGAAGCGACTTAGCAGCAGCAGCAGCAAGCCACTACCATAATCTTTTTCCACTTCCATTAAAAGATGGCTCCCAGGAAAACATCTTATATTTTATAGTTTGCTTCAAACTTGAATTAAATTTCTCCAGGACAGTTGTTTTATGGGTATCTCTCTAGCTGCAGAAAGACAACCTTTGTTCACTAATTTTAAAACTTCAAGAATCATGTTGTAATTATGAAAGACACATTTTAGCCAAGGGGTTGAACCAATGAGACCCATTCCCTGGAGAGACAAAGTCAGTAACAACCTAAATTACTGGAGGCAAGAGAGATAAATCTGGTTAAAAAAGAAAAAGAAAAAAAGAAAGAAAGATCCTACTACACTGACTTGTGTGTTCCACATCTTTACAAAGTACAAAATGTTCAATTAACAGTCACACAAATGAAGCAAGAAGGTTCCGTTAGGCATCAGAGCACTGAAGAGCAAGGAAGACCTTCCTGGGAGGGGAGCTCTCAGGAAGCACAGGTCTCAAATACCTCACAGGAGTCTGATCTTAGACAGTGTTTACCATGAGTTTGCCAACCCTTGACCACCTTAGCATTCAGAGTTGCCTTCCACCCAGGTTTTCAGGTAAAAGAGAGGTTGGCTGAATATCTAATTCCTGGATGTTCCACTGGCAGGATGCAACCAGAAAACACTTGAACCCAAACTTGGATAGAAAGGAGTTCTATCCAAGACAAAAGGTGACATCAACCCATTTTAGTTTCCAAGAAAGTTTGAAGAACATCCTCAGGGAATGAGAAGCCACCCAACAGGGCCAAGTGAGTACTAGCAGCGGTACAACCACAGTCACCAGTGGCCTAGCAGAGGCTCAGATACACCTCTCCCTGACAAGGCNCCAAGACAAAAGGTGACATCAACCCATTTTAGTTTCCAAGAAAGTTTGAAGAACATCCTCAGGGAATGAGAAGCCACCCAACAGGGCCAAGTGAGTACTAGCAGCGGTACAACCACAGTCACCAGTGGCCTAGCAGAGGCTCAGATACACCTCTCCCTGACAAGGCACCATGATTCTGGCAGCAGGTTACCCAGTGGTTGAGATGACCCTGCTCATGCACAACCTGACAGGAACTATTAACAGGATGCTTTGGGAAGGAAGGCAGGAATCAAGCCAGAAAAACCAAAAGAACATTCTATTCTGTAATGATGTATCAAAGTGTTACTCACTCAATTCTGTTCAACTCTTTGCAACCCCACGGACAAGCAGCCCACCAGGCTCCTCTGTCCGTGGGATTCTCCAGTAAGAATACTGGAGTGGGTAGCCACTCCCTTCTCCAGGGGATCTTCCCAATCCAGATGAACCCACGTTTCCCACATTGTGGGCAGATTCTCTACTGAGCCACCAGGGAAGCCCCGTAAGAATACACAGGCCCTGGCATAACCTTCCTTAACATCACCTTCTCTACACTTTCTAATGTCTCTGCCTTTTCTCCTATCTTCCCTTCTTCCCCTCCTCTCTTAGAGGATGAGATGTCACCTAACCTGAGAGTTTTGCATCATTCCACTCTGATGTCTCCTCTCTCCTGGATGACCACATAGCACTCTGTTTCAGATGGCCACATGCCATCCTCTTCTGGATGATGTCAGCTCATCCTCTGCTGGGCGACCACACACCACACTCTCCTGAATGACCATACCACCCTGTCCTAAATGATGGCAGAAAAACTGACTCTTCTTTTTGCACCTTCCTTATAGGCTTGTCTTCCCCTTATTCCTCTTAAATGTTGGTTTCTTGGAATCCAGCATATGCCCTTTAACCTCTTTGTTGCTACAAGAAGGAGCTTACAGTAGGATCTTCTTCAGAAGACCTTTTACCTAGGAAGTCATTCTGAGCATACTTCCTGTTTTCCTATTCAAACCACTCCCCCTTCCCAATTTCACAGCTGCTGAAGCAAAGAAATAGAGGAAAACAACAGGATGGGAAAGACTAGAGATCTCTTGAAGAAAATTAGAGACACCAAGGGAACATTTCATGCAAAGATGGGCTCAATAAAGGACAGAAACGGTATGGACCTAACAGAAGCAGAAGATATTAAGAAGAGGTGGCAAGAATACACCGAAGAACTGTACAAAAAGATCTTCATGANCTCTGTGCGACCCCATAGACGGCAGCCCACCAGGCTCCACCATCCCTGGGATTCTCCAGGCAGGAACACCGGAGTGGGTTGCCATTTCGTTCTCCAAAGCATGGAAGTGAAGTTGCTCAGTCGTGTCTGACTCTTAGCGACCTCATGGACTGTAGACCACCAGACTCCTTTGTCCATGGGATTCTCCAGGCAAGAGTACCAGAGTGGGGTGCCATTGCATTCTCCGAGGAACATAAATGAGATGATGCCTATAAAGTGCTTAGCACAGTGCCCACCATTTAGAAAGAGCTCAGTTAGCTATTAGTATATGTCTGTGGTTATTATACAAAAGTGGTTGTTCCCATTCTTCTATCTCAAGACTGGGGAAAAAAAAATTAATGCTTTCTAAGTCCTTTAACCCTTTCCTGCCCCACAGCTACAGATAATCCAAATGGTAGATGTCATATCATAAGGCTGCTGGTGGAAAAGCCTCTATGCAGAAAATGGGCTCTTTTTTCTCTCTCACTTTTGAGTCCCCTGGTCTTTCCTGGTGGCTCAGACAGTAAAAAATCTGCCTGCAATGCAGGAGACCTGAGTTCAATCCCTGGATCAGGAAGATCCCCTGGAGAAGGAAATGGCAACCCACTCCAGTATTCTTGCCTGGAAAATCCCATGGGCAGAGGAGCCTGGCAGGCTACAGTCCATGGGACCGCAAAGAGTCAGAAACAACTGAGTGACTAACACCTTCATCTAAGTGTAAGATCATCCTATCGACCAGGTTGAGTTCGTTTATGCTGAGCACCCTCCAATCCAGGGAAATGCTGAAAGGGAAGATGCGTGTCTGATTTCAAACCACAAAGAATAAAAGAGATGACCATCAAGCAGTCAGGAAAACAGGATGCCAACTACAGGGAGCATTTTTTTTTATATAAGAATTAATTTTGTCAAATTTGCTCTGCTTTCAAATTCCATCTTTTGCCCTGTAATTAAAATTCTTTTGGTCTCACTCCCATTCAGAATGGTGAGAAAGAGCACTCTTGAGATCCTATGAGAGACAAGAGACTGAAGAGACAAATTCTTGACCGATTAAAACAATTCTGTTGCTTATATCCTTTTCCCTTGAAAAAAATTATAAAAAATCTTCTTGCAGCTTTATTCTGTGTGGTGTCCTTGGTGTTGTGTGTTTGTTCTCATTACCATTGGGCATATACTTTCCTCACTGCTGAAATCTCAGCTCTAATTTTTCTTTGGAAAGCAACACTTAGTTCATTGGAGCCCACTATGCATGAGGGTGCACAGACCCAGATGAATCACAGAAGCAGGGAGATTCAGTTCAGTTCAGTTCAGTCGCTCAGTTGTGTCCGACTCTTTGCGACCCCATGAATCGCAGCACACCAGGCCTCCATGATCACCAACTCCCGGAGTTCACTCAGACTCATGTCCATTGAGTCAGTGATGCCATCCAGCCATCTCATCCTCTGCTGTCCCCTTCTTCTCCTGCCCCCAATCTCTCCCAGCATCAGAGTCAGACTGCTGCTGCTGCTGCTAAGTCACTTCAGTCGTGTCTGACTCTGTGCGACCCCATAGATGGCAGCCCACCAGGCTCCCCCATTCCTGGGATTCTCCAGGCAAGAACACTGGAGTGGGTTGCCATTTCCTTCTCCAACCCATAAAAGTGAAAAGTGAAAGTGAAGTCGCTCAGTCGTGTCTGACTCCTAGCGACCCCATGGACTGTAGCCTACCAGGGTCCTCCGTCCATGGGATTTGTCAGGCAAGAGTATTAGAGTGGGTTGCCATTGCCTTCTCCAAGAGTCAGATTGCACAAATACAAATCCTCTGCACTGTGTCCACACCCACACCAACCTTCTCACATGGCCTCTCTTCCCAGAATCCCTTCCTGGATTACCTCATCCATACCCAAAGTACAGTTACTGCATTCAAGCACTAGAGACAGTTAACAATGCAAGGAGAAGTGTAGCAAACAACCTTCTGATTCCTAGAATCTAGACCCAACACACTCCCTTTAACTTTTCACTTTCATGCATTGGAGAAGGAAATGGCAACCCACTCCAGTGTTCTTTCCTGGAAAATTCCATGGACAGAGGAGTCTGGTGGGCTCCTCCATGGAGTCACAGAGAATAGGGCACGACTGAGCGACTGAGCACACACACACAGTGGTATCTATAACAAGTGATGGAGGGGGGAGGTCATCATGATCTCTCCATTATCTCATTTCCCCACTGCCAGAAGTATGGGCTGCTGATGGCACAGCTAAGTCCCTTTCTAGGTTGAGCCCTTGGGCTAAGGAAGCTACCTCTCCCAAGGTTATACCTCCTTCCCAGAGACAAAGTTCAATACCTGGTCAATGTGGGAGTGTTCAAAGCCTGATCTCTCTGCCTAAATTCAGAGCAAGGAAGATCCCCTGGAGAAGGGAACGGCAACCCACTCTGATATTATTGCCTGGAAAATCTCATGGACAGAGGAGCCTGGTGGGCTACAATCCATGGGGTTGCAAAGAGTTGGACATGACTGAGCAACTAACACACACTGCATGGCCTCCCCAGGTCCAGCTGTACCACTGATAAGAGCCTTTGTTTGGATGCACTGTCCTTCAACGTCTCCTTCTGCCCAACACCATTCTCATCACTGCTAATAAAAACAGCCTGAGTGCAAAGCGCCATCTCAGTATCTGTTTGCCATGGAGCATGATTTAAAATGATAGTTCAGACAGGTCAACATTTTAAAGCGCAGTGAGTCCAGTATTCCAGAAACTTCACCAAGACTTGAAGCCTTTCTTAAGAGCTGTGGAAATGTCATGGAGCAGTCTATGGTATTCCACAGCCAGCTTGGCTCTTGGCTCCACAATAAGATGGATATGCAAGTAGGGCTCTGGGGAATGAAAAGAGCTGGGATTGCAGCCAACACATCTTGGGCTCAGTTCCAGTTCTTCTTCTGTGTACCCTTAAGCAGGTTTTTAGAGCAGTGCTTCTCAAATGAGCAGTGGTGAAAAGACCCTTTTCATTTTCAATCTATCACAAACCAACTATATTTTTTATATCACACTCTATATATTTCATGTATATCACAAACTATATTTTTATAAAGCACAATAAAATAAATTACAACT